>RJWJ010016963.1:0-33709 GCA_004363605.1 Indri indri
AACATTTTTAATAAATGAATAAATCAGCCTCCTCCCTCCTTTTGGGATGGACTGTGGATTTCGGCAAGTCCCTATTTTGGAGCGGACAGGCAGTAAGACACAGCGCAGCCGGTCATAAACCTGAGAATCCGAAGACGGGAGGTCCAGTTCGGCCCTGCCCCTACCACTCTGTGCGGGCCTTGAGTTAGTCACCCACATCACCCCCGCACGCTTCTGAATCTTATTCACTTCCCCTGAAAACAAGGGCACTAAACGAGAAATTCCATGAGGCGTCTTCATGGCTCTAACGTTCTTTGAGTATCTCACCAATGAGCCCGCGAAGAAATAACCATCCCTTCACAGGTGAACAGGCCAGACCCGAGCTGCTCATCCTCTCCGACCGCCGGGACGGGCCACGCTAGACGAAAGGGCAAAGGCAGAGCACCCACTCCGTCCGTGTATCACACCCAAATTCCTGCCTGCTACGGGGGGAGGGGAAGCTGGAACCAGGGCCGGCTATGTGCATCACCCCAGCCTGACGGCCCCGTGTTGGCTGGCCGCCCCGCTAACGCAGTTCACGTCACGTGTCCGTGCCTCTTCATTGGACTCAGCTCTTGTACGCAATACTGTGAACTCTCAAAGCCGAGAAATTAAAGAGGGTGCACAGTCCGTCTCCTACCTCTAGGAAAGGCCTCACCTAAATTACCCAGCGAGATGATCAGATCCTGCCTTTAACCACCATCGAAAACCATCTGGCAACTTCTCCAGGCGCTGGTCCATGATACCATCTTCAGAAACTGAGTTACTAACAGGGATTCTCTTCCTGTACATCGGGAAGCTGCACAGGTGAGAAAACCTGGGCTTTACCTTCGGCACTCTGGAAACTGAATCTGACTTACAGAGATGACCTTGGGCTTTGGGCTTTTCTCCTAGGCAGTGGCAACTTCTCAGATAGAGCACTGGGACAGGAACTTAAAGACTTCTTTGATTTCAGTCCCCTTCTTGGGCATCTCTGCCACTGCCATTTGTGTCTGAGCTCTTTGAGGAATCATGGTGACCAAGGTACATACAGAGGGACCCAATGGCTGGGGTCAGGTGAGACTCATGCTCTCTTGGGGTAGTGACCTGAGTAGAGAGGACTTTTCCTACACCTGGCCTATGTCTGTGAACTCCAAACTTTGGGGGGCAGGGATTGCTTTAGACTCGCCAAGTTAATGTTTAAAGAGCTAAATAAATAAATAGGTACTCTTTGGGACCAAACTGCCAGAAGTAGCTCAGACCTTCCTGCCTCCTAAAAGCCCTTCAAAGAGGGCATCAACTGGCAGGTCATTAAGAAAAGTGAAATGTGCTCACTTTGCAAATCTCACCTTTCCCTCAATGTTCCTTTGTCCCTAAGGGTTTCAACTGGCTCCATTTGACATTCTCAGTGCCTTTGATAAGAAGTTCTTAGAAGTCCATGGCAACTCAGATCCCCCTAATCCAGAAGCAAGTCTGTAGGACTTTTAGTAATTAGTTGAACAACCTCGAACAAGTTGCTTCACTTCTCTGAGTTTTGGTTTTCTCATTTGAAAATGGTGAATAAGCAGTAAGGTCTGCCTACTAATCTGTGACTCTGCGACAGGCAGCCGCACAACGTGCAAGCAGAGCAGGTTCTGGAATCACACGGGACTGGGCTTGGACTCTCACTCCCCACCCAGTGTGTGACTTGGGCAAGTTACTTCACTCCTCGACGCCTGCATTTCCATACCTGCACAGGAATGAATGAATGAATGAATGTGACCCATCTACACAAACTCAGGGTAAAAATATTGCTTTAGGTTTTTTAGTAAATTGTTCAAGCCCCTGACATTTCAGCAGAAGCCTAATGTCTCTGTTTTAAGGTTATCGTGTGCATGATTTTTCCAGGAACTCCAGGATTTACTCAATCCAAAGGCACCCTGTCCTCCACCAAATGGCTCGCTGCTTTCACAGGATGCTGCTCAGATGACTCACCCTACAGTCAACAGTCAGTGCTCGCCCCTGGAGCCAGGATGGATTTCTCAGATGGCATTAGCTCGGGGATACCACAGGGGCACCAAATCACAGATCTCTCATCACAGTTCACCCCCAGCCATTGCTCCCCAGTCAGAACCCCTGGGCAGGAGAGCTGGGTGCCAGGGCACACATCACACAAAACCAGCCATTGTCTTGAGTCTAGGCCAGTCGGTGGGGGTCAGGGGGTGGGTCCCTCCTTTTCAAGAGAGTTCTGGGATCAGGTCCTTTCACAGGCTGGCCCCTCCCCATCTCCCTATTGTCCAGGTTTGTATGCCAAAAGGTTAGATAACATTTGCTAAGCCATATTTCAGAAAGTATAGTTATACCCTCATCTCGGGACAACACATGCCTACTTAAGTGCCTTATGTTTGTGTAACTGGGAATTTTTTCCCTGAACTTCCAAGGCCTAATCTGCTTTCCGCTTCTCCAGCTAAACAAAAGAGAAGTCAAAATAGTTTTAAGCACCACTTTGCGTGGGCAGCCCATTTGATCTTTACCTTACCTGGAACCTTAGTGTGGCCATGGGAATACTACTGCACCCAATAGCACCTGAGGAACAATAGGTGTCTTTCAACTGACAGTGTGTCCCACTCCAGTAAGAACCACACCCAAAGCAAATGTACCTTTGCCTGTATGGAGAGTGACTCATTGTAAAAATTGTGCAGACCTCACTACCTCTTCAACAGTTGAAAAACCTTATGTGTTCATTTATTCCCTAAGTCAAGGGTCAGCGAACTGTTCCTGTAAAGGGCCAGGCAGTAAATATGTTATGCTCTGCAGGCCACTTACATCTTTGTCACATACTCTTTTTTGCTTTTCTTTAGTTTGGTTTTGTTTACAATGCTTTAAAAATGTTCTTAAAAAATTCTTAGCTATAAACTGCAAAATAAACAGGCCTCAGGCTGGATTTGACCCAGGGGCCACAGGTTGTGGACACCCAGCCAAGGACTTCATGCATCTGGATGTTAATCAGCCACACCTTGTAATGGTGTGAGGCAACTCATTTTTGAAAACAGATTCCTAGACCCTAACCCGACCCACTGAATCAGAATCTTTGAGATAAATTCTTAAGCTCCCTGGTGATTATGATGGGCCCAGGCTGCTGGCTGCCACAGAGGCTGGTCTAAAAGGCCCGACACAGTGTCCCTTGCCCACCCTCCCCTCCTCCATTCCCCATGGGGGATGCTTTTACCTGCTCTAATGTTATTGCTGAGAAACTACCATCAAGCTATATCCTCTGCCTCTCCTTGTATATTCTTATCTATCTGCTTAAAAATTAATCGCATATACTTCATTTTTAATAATTCTTTATAATTGTACTTGACAATTTTATTAACAGCCCTTTTCTTACACGGCTTGCTAAAGCAGCAGCGTTCCCCCTGTTAAAAGAAAAACTTGTGACACATTAAACTTAGCAGAGTTTATTCGAGCAAAGAACAATTCATGAATCAGGCATCACTTAGAACCAGAAGAGGTTCTGAGGGCTCCACTTGAGCAGAGCAGAAACAAAGAAATTAATCGATCGGCTACAGCTGGGTGTTTGCCTTATAATCTGGGGGAGTCCCTAGTTCACATCAGTGGGCAGTTTCTGATTGGCAAAGCCTCTAGTTAGGGGTTTGTTGGTGGTTTCTACTTGGCAAAATTTTAGTTTTGTTTCACTGTTTACACTGAGCTTCAGTTTGTTTACATAGGAACCCAAGGCACTCATCTCAGCCCAATCGCCACCCCCCACACCTGCCGATTAAATTTTTTCAACACTCCAAAGGACTGTCTTCACCACTGCCCCATCCTAGCTGACGCTACAGTTCCTCTTCCACCCTGTCCTTTAGGCGAAGCATGCACCAGCCTCTGCTATAGCCACCCTTGGGTTGAGAGATACAGTTGTCACCAGACCTCAAACCTTGCTTCGGGAGGATGAATATCCTGTTCTTCAGAAGTTTTTCATGGTTGCACTAGTGGGTTTCTGGTTCCTCAGGATCACAGTGCATAAACAGGCTACTTACCCACAAGAGCCAAAGTTAAATTCTTGGAATGCTTTTAAAAATGTTTTAGGCACAGCACGTAGCAAAAGCAAAGCCAAAAATAAAGGCAACTGGGAATAAAAGCCAAATGTTGGGGGGGTTACAAAGTCAGCACAGGATTTTGAAAGAAATTGGCAATCAGTCCCTAGATGCAAACTGGATGAAAATGATGCTAAGGTCACTCGGGCGTAAGCTGTAATCTTACTGCAGAGGCACACGGGTTGGAGATTTTCATGGAACGGTTGCTCTCAGCTTCTTCAGGGTTTTTCACTGGGTCACAGTATACACCAGTCAGCTCTGTGGTTGTGATGTCCAGAACTTTGTCAACATTTTAGAAGTATTGGACAGGAAGTCTTGACCAAAAGGGCTCAAAAGCCAGCTCCGTCTCAGCTGATTCCTGACTCAGACAGAACAGGGGAGACGCGGAGAGTGCGGCATGGTGACAGGCGCAGTATGCGAAAAGCCGAAACCATTCGAAACAAGATATGCAGGTCTGAAGGGAACACTCCAGAAAATAAGGACTGGCCAGTTGGCCTGGGTCTCCCGGGACCTTCCAGCAGAACTAACTAACTATTCTCATTTCAGTACTTCCTATGTTGGGCAACTTGTCCAGAGCCACAAAACTGAATCACACACGCATCTTCCACAAGGCCAAAAACCTCAAGTCATCCCTAACCCGTCTACTTCTCTCATTCCTCAGATCAAACCCATCAACGAAGGCTGTCAGCTCCATCTTCCAAAGGGATCCCAAATCTAACCACTTCTGTCATCTCAGCCACTGCCACCTGGTCCAAGCTGACAACAACCCCTGCAGTCTCGGCCCGCTCTCCACGCCAGAGCACCCCACCTCACTCGGGACAGAGCCCAGCACCCTTTCACTGCAGCTGCAGGAACCTGCGCGATCCGGCTGCTCCCTCTCTGCTTGCACCCGGCCCCCACCCTGCCACCCGCTTGGCTTCAGCCTCATCCCACCCTCCCGGCACAGGGACCCCGTTCGCCTCAGACCTCGCTGCTGCCGGCACCTGCACCGCTCCCCACTAAGAGCCTCCACGTCATTCAGGTCTCTGTGCAAATGTCACCAATAGTGAAGAGTCAGAGGACACTCCCTGCACCCCACATGACCTAGAGCCCACAGCACACTCTCCTGCTGCCCTCAACCCTCTCTCCCCCATACCCCCCTCATAGCACGGACCGCTGCGAGGAGCGTGATGCACGTATTCATCCGGTCGCATTGTCCTTCTCTCCTGCTAACACCTAAGCGCTGTCTGTGTACTGCCCATCTCCTGGGCCTAGAACAGTGCATGGCAGGTAGTAAGTGTTCAATAAACACAGGAAGGAAAGGAAGGAGAGACGGAGGGGGGTAGGCAGGCAGGTGGCAGGTAGGCTGGCTGGGTTTGCCCATGGAGTTCTCATTTGCGCCACTGTTCCTCGTTAAAAGAATAACTTTAGACAAATCGAGTTTAACAGGGTTTAATTGAGCAAAGAACAATTTGCAAACCGTTCATCCCCCAGAACCACAGTAGGTTCAGAGCGACTCCCAGGCTGCCGCATGGTCAGATAACAAACATGGGCAGAAAGCAGACAGCGACGTACAGAAAACAGAAGTGAGGCACAGAAACAGCTGGACTGTTTGCAGCCTGGCGCTTGCCTTATCTCAACATGGTTTAAATAGTCGTCTGCCTGCGATTGGCTGAAACTGAGCTGCCTGTTACCAGAGTGGCTCGCAGCCTGTGTGCACATCCAGCTAGATTACAGTTCCTTAGAGACAGAGGAACCTGAGGCCAAACCTCAAACACTAGGCAGGAGCTTCAGGTCAAATTTAATTGCATGCCCTCTACACCTGCCATTTGCCCACTACTCCCAAAGGCTGTGACTTATACAACAGAAATGCAAGGCACACCCCTGCCCCAGGAATCTCAGTGAGGAAGGAGAAAATACACGGGAAAGAACTGAGTAACAGGAACAATCGCTAAGCCGAACAGAATCAAGGGCTAAATATATGTGAACACAGACAAGCGTGATGGGAACCAGAACAGAAAGAGAATTCCGTCAAAACCGGATATGGTTGTAAAGGCTCAGCTGTGTGTCTGTCTCTGGTCCTGCAGAGCATGTCCCTCCAAAAGGAATCAAGACACACTGTATCAGGTTCTCTGAATTGGTTCTGCGGAAATTGGCCCAAATCTTTCTGAAATGTACATTACCCACAGCTTCACGGGTGTCCAGTGACCCAGCAATCCCTGAGCTCCTTACTCTCGTACTCGCCTGTTTCTTCCACTGACCTATAAATTCAGTCTCCCGTCACCCCTCCCCCGCTCTCTGCTGCTAAGTGGGGGGCGGGGAGCAAAGTCCCTCCCGTGCTTCCCTGTTACTGATGTTCTTGCCTTTCCAGAATTCTCACTCTTGCCCATCCCATCCCAACACTCTTTGTTCTCGTGGCCTATTTTTAACCTTTCCTTTCTTCCCGGCAGTCTCCACTGCATCTCCTTGCCCTTACTTATTTCGTCTGGATTTTCCAATATGTGGGTTTGCATGTATAGCTCACCTCATTGCCCCGTTTTTAATAAGTGGGAAGCGTCCCCGCCAAAAGCATTCTGTTACCGGGGAAAAGCACATTCCATCACCTCCCTGCGCCATCCCTGCGAGCGAGGGAAGCACCTAGTAAATCATTCTTCCACATCCTCCGGTGGCCAGACCCCCGCTGCGTCCCTGCTCCCGCCCGGCCCTCCCATGCATCCGCCCAGACACTTGCAGAAGGACTGTCACTCAGTGCCACTCCGCCAGGGAAAAGGCCGCTGGAGATGCTCCAGTGGACTGTGCATGTGAAGGAATGCTCTCCTGGCAGCCGAAATGCTGTGCCCGGTTTGGAGCTGGAGTTGTAGGCAGCAGCAGGGAAGCCGGGCCTCGCCCCAGATGAGTGGGGCCACCCTGCTCAGGAGGGGTCCTCCGTGTCCACCCCCATGAGGACTGAGTGGGGGAGGTCCCGCATCCGTCCTCCACAAACTAAAAATGCCAGCAGGTGCCGCAAGAGCAGAAGGCGAGAAGGCAGCCGTCAGTGCATGGTCAGGGGCCGAAGGATGGGGAGGTCAAGAGTAAAGCACACAGGTTAAATCAGGAAACGTCAGAACGCTCAGACCGCTGTAGCTTTAGTTTGTCTGCGAGGCTTTCTATGGGAAAAGTAATACACTTGTTGGAGAAGCAGCTGGTTTTCATTACAGCCAGAAGGAGTATAAAAATAAATACAGCCTCCCTATACCCACCCTAAGTTCAGCGCACATTCGATTTTAACAAAATGGACACCCAGACTCAAAAGTCAGTTTGAAGCTCGTACCACCGAGAATTGTTGCTTTTGTTGTTGTTGTTGTTGCTCAGATGGTTTATTCCTTTGGAGGCCACTAACTAAAACAATGACGACTTTCATGTCAAATTCTGGGAAATAAAGAATAGACAATAATGAGAGATTTTTTTTCAAATACAAACAAATGAATTAGCACTGAAGGGCTGAAGGGAAGCGAACAAATTAGGCGTGAGGCCGTCACCAGCCTGACCACCCCCTGAGCAGTGCCAGGAGAGTTCAGAAGTGGTCTGGATTCAGGGACAAATATGTAACAAAAGACACGAGCCCACCCAGAAGACATGGGAGCCTGCTGTGCGGATTACAAACACTGGCGTGTGGGCCCAAGAGCTGCCCCCTCCCCCAGCTACAGAGCAGAGGCAAAACAGCCCGGCAGACACCCTATACTGGTTCCTCCGCTGTCAAGAGTAACACAGGAATAATGTCTGGCATCGTCTCTCCAGACCCTTAGGTTGCTAACTATGTTTTAAAATCATTAGTTTTCCAAACCCACCCTCCATTACTGTATCAGATTGTCTCAATCAGTTAGGGCACTGCCTGGTGTGTTCAGTACCATGCATAGTAAATATCTGTCATTAGAATTAATTAACTGAGCTAAAGAGGCCCCAGGCCAGGGATCAGTTGGCCACAAGCTTTTTGGTGTCCCACAGAGAAAAAATCTATTCTTAAACCACCATCTGAACCCCACTCCCAATCAAGCATCTGAAAAATCATATATGAGTTACTATGAGATGGACCATCTAGAAAGCGGTGACTTGGCCAAGGCGTGGGTTCGACATAGCATCCCCTGAAAGCTAGTGTGTCTCCAGTAGCCCACTGCACAGATGTGACCACTGACAACCCAAGGTGTTCAAAGATTTCCCTAAAGTAAAAAGGAATGGTAGGATTATCCATGAAATCTCCTGAGGTGATTTTAATTAGAAAATCTTATAGTTGGATTAAGAAAATTAAAGATCTCATTACGCACTAGTCCCCAGCTAGAACCAACCCTTCGGGTTTCTTCAGTCTCTGCCTTATGGAATCCCACCACCTTCTTGTGAGTCTCCTCCCGTGCCTTACCTCAGGTCACTCAGGGAATCCTGATTTCCAAATACAAACAGAATGACCGAGCGAGGGCACAGGGGCCTGCTGACTGGGTGGCCCTGGCAGCCCGGGGAGCCAAGGGGTCCTGCTGCCTGCCTGCAGCATGGGCGCAGGGTGGGGGCAAGGAATGCAAGGAGCCAGGCAGGAGGCAGTGGTGACATGAGCAGATCATGGACTTAGTGTTAGAAGATGACCTTCTGAGGTTATTGGTAGTGACCTGAAGTCTTTCCAGGCCACATACAAACCACAGCACCTTTCCTTAGGATTTTCTGGAGCTACCACCATCTTGATGCCTGGGGCAACATCCAGCTTGGCTTGTCTTTCCGTGAGGAACTCACCCCCTTTCATAATGAGCTTCATCGGGGACGCCCCCCAGTCCTCTGCTGATCCTAAGCAGCCTGGCCTAGCTAACGCCTTTGCTTCTCAGGGGCTGCAGCCATGCTCCCTAATTAGAAATGCGACTTCACGGTCTCCCTAAAATCCTTCTCCAGTGCTGTCTGTTTACAGATGTTCTGCAGCAGCCAAATGCACAGAGGACCCCTTGAGTAAATGAGATGTTATTTCATCTGCAAAGACTCCCCTTAAATATAACCTTAAATACACACCTGTTGTCTAGAGTAGTGGTTTCCATGCTGTGTCCCCTGAAACCCTGACGTTCCATGGAAATATCTCAGAAGACCAAGGGAAGCCAAGCTGGCAGGGCTCTGGACCTTCCATCCTTTCTTCCATTCTGGTTTTATCTAGTCTCCATATTCTATTTATCACATATATTTTATCATCATATAATGTATATATGTATATGTAATCACAAGATATTGTGGAGAAAAAAATGTCATTGCTAAATAAAAAGTTTGAAAACTATGGCTTAAGCAAAGCAAGGTCTACTTGTATCCAGACTACAGTTTGTGAAGCTCTATCAGGCAATTGTAATATGAACAGCCAATCACAGAGGAGCTGCTCAGGTTAAAGCAGGGCTGGGGAGCCCAAGAACTCCCACTTGGCACCAGCCTCTTACCCTTAGCTCTTTCTTACTCGCTCGCTCACATGCAGTCTCTCACACTCGTGAGTGAGCAATCTCTGTCTCTCTCTCTCTCTCTTGCGCACACGCATGCGCAAGTACTATGGTTTGAATGTTTGTCTCCTCCAGCATCGTGTTGAAATTTAATTGCCACTGGAACAGTATTAAGAGGTAGGACCACTAAGAGGTGACTAGATATTAGGGCTCTGCCCTGATGAATGGATTAATGCCATTATTGTGAGGGTGGGTTCCTTATAAAATGGTGAGTTCAGCCCTCTCTCTCATGCCCTCTCTTTGCCCTTCTGCCATACGATGCCCTCCGCCAGGTTGTGATGCAACAAGAAGGTCCTCGCCAGATGCTGGCACCTTGAAATTGGACTTCCCAGCTTCCAGCACTGTGAGCCAGTAAATTTCTATTTATTACAAATGACCCAGTCTATGGCATTCTGTTATAGCAGCACAAACGGACTAAGAATTAACGAAAGGTAGAATAGATTGATGGAATGGATGAACAGAATGGTGATTTCACTCTTGAGGGCGTCTAAAATTTAGATAACTCTGAATTGTTGTTTCAAGCCATCACCAAGAAAAGGAGTATTTGGGCAAGGCAAGATACTAGGCTATGTTGAAGTTGGATTCACTGCACAGTTGCACAGCCGAGCTACGAATTGGGTTCTATGACATTTTGTTTTCTTTTACTTACGTCTCCTCAGCCCCCTTGGAGGCCAAGTGAGATCTTTCCATTCAGGATTGTAATAGCAAAGTATTTCTGGCAGAGAAGTGACAATGGTAGAAATATATCACCAGGTGATCACCAAGCTCTACTTTCACCAGTTTGTCACCTTAGACTCTGTTCTTTTCAACACCCAAAGAAAACAACTTGTTCCTAACTAAGAGGAGGTTCAATCTGAGCCTTCACATTGGTATCCAACATTCGGACCTTATCTCCCAGCACTATGTCACCACCGTTTATGTTCTTAAGATATAAAAATGAAGCTTGTCCCACACTGTGCTCACTTATAGTGACAACAATCTCTCATCCTGCCAAAAAAAAAAAGTATTTTTAATAAAAACTTCAGCTGGTTTTTTCCTCCAAGATTATGTACAGCATTTCCAATTCTTATCTTGATAAATGCCACCTAAATATTAAAATATTAGGGCTTTGGTTTGCTTTTTTTGTTTAAGTAATGGACAGATAGCAAGTAAATAGAGCTCTTGATTGCAAACATTTCAGGTTTTTCCCCTCATTGCCTGGCTCACTTTACTCACCTATTAAACACGGAAGTTGCGTGAAATACAACAGAGAGGTTCCCAACTCGCCGAAGTTCAAGATATGAAACCCGTACGTGTGGCGCTGCCCTGGCTGAAACAGAGTGAGTGACTTCTGAGGGGGCCTTTCCAGGTCACTGCTGGAAGGCCCCTGTATGCCAATGTTCTTTAAGGATCCCTCCAACTGCAAAATTCCATGATTCACCTGTCCCCGCGGTAGCTAAAATCGGGTAAGAAAAGGGAGTAAGTACTGGAAGAACCAATGAGGAGTCAAAAGCCGCACTCATTCCTGGTCCGTTAAAGCAGCCATGCCGTTTATTTTGTCCCCCGTAACTCAGAGTTCTCCGTCTGCAAAACGGAGAAAGCACGGGACAAATGAGGATCCGGACGTCTAAGGACGGTGAAACACGACCCTTTCTCCGTGGTTTCGCTGTACCTCTCACGAAACACCACCCCCACCCTTAATACCAAAACATCTGGGCAGAGTTAGACACACACAGTGAAAAGAGATAAAGCATGAAGTCAGTAGAGGTCGGGCGAGTTGGGGACGGAAGACAGGACGGGCTGGGAAGCAGAAATCCCAGGATCCGATAGGCAGAGTAATGGAGTGGCTCCAACCAGTCCTCCCAAGCCTCAGATGTGCCAATTTGATTGGACACAGTTAACAGGGATGAAAGAAAATGCCAATAAAAAATAAAACAAAAGCCGAAGCTAAGGGGCAGCTTTCCCAAATGGGTGGGTGGGCAGCGAGCGCCGGCACGGCTGGAGGCTGGCAGCCCCAGAGCGTCCCAGAACCCGCCCAGACCACCCCTGCCCTGCGCCACCCCTTCCGGGAACAGCTGGGCGTCCTGTGGCTTGAACCCATTTGAGGGACTTTTTTGTTGTTGTTTTTACAGAGAGATCGACCAATTGTTATATGAAAAGAACCAAAGAAGAGAAGGGAAAAAAATAAAATTATTTCTTCAGCCTTAAAGAAAAAAGTTTCTATCCTTTTAACGCATTGACTGCCACACTAGAAAAAATAAAACTTTTCCCCTGGGCCATGGTTTTATTAAAACAAAACAATCCTTTCTAATTTTTTATTTTGTATTGTTTTCTGTGTGTGAGTTATATGCAACGCAGTCCACGTTTTTAGAATTAAATTATCAATATTAATTGTAACGATAAGAACATCGACAAGTAACATTTTTGCAAACCAACTGCAGGGTTTTGCCTCATGAGATCCCAGGCTCAAAACTAGCCTGAGTTAAATACAACTCACATGGCAAGTCAGTGTGTTGAGCCAAAGACTTCCAAACTCCATTCAGCCTTAACATGGGTTCTCCTGCCACCCACGTTTCTCGTGCCTCCCCCGTTCCTATGAGACCACTCCTTTCCTCCTCTGGCTCCCGCCCTCCTCCCTCCCCCCGAGCTGCCCCCACACGCCATTGCCCTGGCCTTGAACCCAGGCATCCATCAAAGCAAGTAAGACCCGACAAACACACACTTCCTCCCTCTCACATACATGCACGCATGTGCTAAACTTTCCAACAGCCAGCAGAGACGCCAGCCATGACACCCAGCTCGTCCACACCCTCTCCCAGCGAAACCACCCTGGGCACAGCCTCTCTTGAGGGGGCGGCTGTGGGTGACCATTATTCCACCTGGTAACCCCACCCAAGCCCAGCTGATTATGCCATCCCAAATGACCCTGAGTGTGGCTGAGGGAGTGGGAGAAGGTGAACACATACATTTCTCTCTTACAAATTGTAGGTGAGGGACTTAGGCAACATCCAGTCCGCTCTTACTGTACTCCCTGCTGCAGGCTGTGAGTCTGCTTATAACTGGCTCCATCTCACATCCACCGGGATTGCCTCTTTCATCCTCCTGCCGAAGCCTTTTTGTTTGGAAGACCGAGTGCCAGAAGATAAGCTTCTGAAACAAGTCAGACTCTTTCTGGGAGCAGCGTTCCCACCAGCCTGAAGAACTTTCACACGGATTGGTGTCCTGGGCTGTGCCTGTCCCATCTGTGGAAGGAAGAGTGATAACAAAGGAATGCGGCTCGGGGTCACTGGCGTCCAGGGAAGGCGAGGCAGAGAAAGGAGGAAAAGTTGAGTCGCAGGAATCATTCCTGCTTGGTAATGCCGCCTGCCTGTGACATTCAAGTTCCACGTGGCAATAGGGCTTTGAACCCCGGGCTCCACAGAAAATTACAAGCCCTGGGCTCAAAATTAGCTACAGTTCTGGTCCTCAGTGAGCAGGAACATCTCCTGTAATGCTAATACCTGAGCAATTAAAGAACCAAAGTCCTGCTCCCTCCAGCCTCTCCAAATTCTACTCCTCAATGGATTGGCCTTGGGAATGTGATCTGTTAAAATGTTACCCTCCCCCTCTGCCCCCTGGTCCCCTGTGAGGCAAGTTTGATGCCATAAAGATCCTGGGAGTGGGAGTCTTAACTCTGACCTTTGAAAAAATTGGGGACACTCAAGAAATTATCTCCTTTCTGGTTTTGGAACAGCCATAGTTTCTGCTGATGAAACCTCATGTCTACAGGGTTTCTTGAAGACCCTGGTCATGCAGTCTCTGGCAAGGTTCCTGGAGCGTAATGGAGCGATTACATGGACAGGAAGAAAATTTAGAGGGCAGCAGAAAGGCATGGGTAATAACTGTGTATTGATTTCATTTTTTTTTATTTCAGCATATTATGGGGGTACAGATGTTTAGGTTATGTATGTTGCCCTTGCCCCCGCCAAGTCCGAGTTTCAAATATGTTCATCCTTCGGGCGGTGCGCATTGCACTCTTTGTGTATGCATATACCCGTCTTGATTTCATTTTAACTTACCATATCTTTAGCCATCCCCATGAAAACTTTTTCTGGAGAGCGCATAAGATGTAAAGGCAACAGGATGAGTTTTACCTCCTCTTTCTTCTTTCATCCTCCAGTGACAGGATTAGGAAGCAATGAACTGGCCAAAAATAAGGGGGCAAGAAAAGGAAGGAAGCAAAGCAAATGGCCTGAATTGTTCCCTCCCTGGATCATGCTAGTACCCTGACTAATGGAGGACCGACCCCTTTTAAAAAGATGAACTCTCTCAGCCTGTATTGGGGCCACAGCCAAATTTGCCTATTACAGTAAACCAGCACAAGCCTTGTTGGAATTCCAAGGAGCCTTAAAACCCACATCCCCACCCAGGTTCCCCAATCCTCCCCTCTGACTCCACACAGTAAACCCATAGATGGCGGGGTTCCTGGGCAACCCAAATTAGATGCACTAAAGGATCAAAAAAGAATGGTTTATGACCGTTCTATTTTAAATTTGCAATTTTACTTCTGAATATATACCCAGAAGAACTGAAAATAAGATCTCAAAAAGATACCTGTACTGCCATGTTCGCTGCAGCAATATTAAGAAGAGCCAAGTTACGGAAGCAACCTACATGTCCAGCAGCAGATGAATGGGTCAAGAAAATGTGGTCTATTCATACAATGGAATATTATTTTCAGCTTTGACAAGGAAGAAAATCCTGCCATTTGCGACAACACGGATGAACCTGGAGGACATTATGCTAAGTGAAATAATCCAGGCACAGAAGGACAGATACTGCATGGTTCCACATATGAGAGGTATCTAAAACTGTCAAACTCATAGAAGCAAAGAATGGAATGGTGGCTGCCAGGAACCAAGGGGAAGGGAAAATGGGGAGCTGTTGCTCAACGGGTGTAAACTTACAGTTATACAAGATGAATTATAATAGTTCTAGAGGTCTGCTGTACCGCACAGCACTTACAGTCAACAATATTATAATATGCACTTAAAAATTTGTTAAGAGGGCCGATCTCATGTTAAGTGTTCTTTCCATAGAAAAAGCAGGGTGGGGGACACAAGAAAACTTTTGGAGGTGATGGCTATGTTTACTGCCTTGATTGTGGTATCAAAGGTGTATGCATATGTCCAAACTTATCAAATTACATACATTAAATATGTGCAATCTTTTGTATATCAATTATACCTCAATAAAGGTGTTTTTAAAAATTTTTTTTTAAAGGAAAAGAATCGTCTAGGTGGCTCTGAGTGTTTTAACTTAAACGGTGAGACCATGATCAATGCCATTTGTTGAAGCAGAGAAAAGCTGAAAAAGTCTGAGAGACTAAGTGGCCCCTTTCCTCTTGAACAGCACGTTGCCTCTGACGCGCACAATACAGCGCAAGCTGGCGGGAATCTCTCAGAGCAAGTGGGAATCCCATTTACACATAGGTAGTTATATCTCTTTTCGCTCAAAGAGAAATGGTCTCAGTTTTCAGGGAAGGAATTGGAAAAGCCCGATTAAGAATTTTAAAGATGGTGTCTTCTAAGCGTGGTCAAGAAAACGCCTCAGTTCCTCAGGCGTCAGAATTGCTGTGAAACCACAGGTGGGCAGCTTTGGAGAGCAAAGTATCTTTGAGAGCCAGATCCAGAAGGTCAGAAAACATGGAAGTTATTTGTCATTTGGAGCCACTCAGCATTCAAACACTCCTCTATTCAGGGAGGAAATCTCAAATGAGGTGGGAGACAGGGTTCCCTTATTATGGAAGCTGAAGGGGGCACGCGGGTCCTCCTCCCTCCTTCCTTGGCAGCTGGGGAAAGGGCACATGACCTGAGTGTGGCCAATCAGAGGTTTCCATGCAGGGCTGAATTCTGAGTCCATGCAGCAAAGCCAAGGATCAGTTAGAAGTATCAGGAGGCCATTCTTATGGTGGCGGGTTTCTGAGGGCAGTAGTGTCCAAAGGTGTCACACCAGGAACCACCTCCAGCCCAGAGCTCCCAGGGTAGGATTTTGGCTGAGCCTTTCCTTGGTTTATGCCCAAAACTGGTGCACTAATCTTCCCAGAGATCATAAGAGTTAAGAAATACCTTCCAACCAATTAATCTTCTGCTTAAGTTTATCGAGTATGTTTGTTTTTTCAATTTACAACCAAGAACCCTGACTAATACTGAATTACAACAGGAAATGTATTAGAATCCTCTGCATATTGTGAGGTGACCCTCTAACCCCTGATGTGCAAGAAGCCCTTTCCTCAGGTGACACTCTCCAAGCCCCCTCTGGGCAGTGAGCAGGTAACTGAGAAAATTGCGACATTTGTATTGACTGCACCAGCCCTTTAGGACCCTGCTCATGACACACAGCTCAGCCTTCTGCCCTCCAGGAGGTGACACGCCCACACTCAAGCACACCCACTGTGCGCTCACAGGTGACAGGCCTGCTTCCTCGTTCCTGCCTCCTCACTCCTTTCGTCCCGATGCTTCCGCAGCCGCATATGTTGAGGAGACGTGAGTGTTCCTCTATAATCCAGGGAAGAGGAGCTGAGAAAGGGGATAGATCTCAGAGCCTTCTACCAGCTTCTGCCTCGCTGCTCCGATCGGTTTCCTGCAGCCCACACACAACTGCGTTGTTTCTGCCTTCAAGGCCTCATTCAGCAGGAGAATTTCACCTCACCAATTAACTTCTCTCGCTTTTTCTAAACTCCTACTCAAAACCTACTTCTTCCCTGGAACCTGGTTGCAGAAGTCAGGAAGCTGCTTAGTTCTCTGAATACGGTAGGGGGTTTGTCCTCTCCCTCAGCAGAAATAGCGAACCCGCCATGTGGCCGCACCCCCAACAACCACCCCATCACTGACGAGCTTCTACCTCTTTACGGTCTTGCTCGGCACCGCCAATTCCAGGAAGCTCTTGCTGAAGTCTCAAGGGTGTACGACGGTCCCTCCTCTACACTCTCCAGGGACCCTCATACTTTTATTGCTGCCCTTACCCCAGAGTGCTGCACCCTATGTACGTGTCTGTCCCCCAAGTAGTCCATGAGCCCTTCGCGGCTGGTGTGCGTCTTACTCAGCTCCATGGGCCAACGCGCAGTGCTTGGCACAGAGTAAGTGTTCAATAAATGTGTGTGAAATGAACAAACGCATCAGCTAGCTGGTCCTGGGATTTACTCCTAGATCTGAAGTTACTCTGCCTCGGAGGCCACACCTGCTAAAGAGGAAACAGAGAAGAATGATGACAAAAGTCCCTTCCAGCCCCAAGATTCTGTGAATCACTGAAGTTTTCCTCATGAGTCTCATGTAACTACAGTAGTCACAGCTACCACAACTGAGCAGGCGCGCAGGCCAGCGCTGTCCACGCACGGTGCCGGGGTTGTGCCACTCAAGCCCCCCACGCCCTCCTGCGAGTTTGGGTGGGCGCAGTGTGGCAGCCACGTGATTAGCCTCACCGGAGCCTGCGGGGTGCGCTGAGGAGTACGGCGTGACTTGAGAAGGAGGCAGCAAGTAAGAGACAAGAAAGGGGCCGAGCAATTGGACCTGAGGAACAAGCGGGGAAGAGTGGGAAGGGAGGTTACAGCTGTCGAACGCTCACCCTGTGAAGGCAGACAAAACCCCAAGAGCTGTCACGTACGTTATCCCCACTTTACCCGGAGAAAAACTAGGGCTCAGAGAAGTTAGGGAACTCCTCCAAGGACCTGCCAAATGGGGTAGTGTTCAAAAACTCAGGTCTGTTCACCTCCTGTGCCTGGCTCCCTCCCACCCGGGATGACGAAGGTCTGACACGGGCACCAGCCCCAGCCCTGCCGCCCCTCAGACCGGCCCTCCCAGGTAGGTCCGACAGCTTCCCGAGTTTGTTCTCTTAAAGGAAACACAGGACCTGTGACCAATACAATCGCAGAATCAGTCAAATCAGGGCTTACAATTTCCGAGGGGACTTCTACTGTCATCTGGACTAACCTACCAAGGCCGTGAGTCTACGCAGGCAGGGGAAGAGCTCAGGATTTGGTGTCCCAGAACGTGACTGGAAGGCCCCAGGTCACTATTTGCTGGCGGGTGATCTCAGGGCTTCGAGCGCAGCGAAGCATTACACACACAGCAGATGCCGTCATGATGGAGGAGCGGAGACTCTGGCCTTCATATGCAGCCAGATACGATCTTGCCCCGATGTTGATCTCCTTAAGCACATCAACAGCTTTCAAAAAGGACGGCATGTCTCAACTAAGCCTGACACAACCTCGCCAAGGCTCGCTGGTCTGTTTATTTGTCCTGAGCATCTGTTTGGCTAGAGAAGCACAGCCAGAACCAGGAGACAGGCGTCCCTCCGCCTGCAAGCCTCACCGTCAGCTGGCCGGACGCGCCAGACAGAGAGCAGGCCGCAGGAGAGGGCTGCGAAGCAAGACTCAGCTCGCAGCTGACCCTGGCAGTCGGACTCCACGTGCCGGAGGTTGAGCAACACCATGGATGGCTCCCTCAAGTCCCCCTCGCCGTGCCTGCGCTGGCCCCGCTGGCAAAGAGCTGCCGGCTGGGGTGGTATCACTGCTGGGAAACAGACCGGCTCCAGCCTCCCTCCGCCCCGCCCTCCTGCACGCCGCCTCCCAGCCGCTGTGTCCAGCGCTGTTGTCATCGGGAGGGCCTGGAGCCTGCACTACAGGCAGCTGATAGGAGGCTGACAAGGCCTTCTGTGACAGGAAGGGAGGGCTTGGCTGGGTGTCCTGCGCCTGCTCCAGGCTGACCTGAAATGAGGTGCCCTGTTCTCCCTCACGTCCACACCCGCGCAGTTCTTCCTTCCTCAGAATACCTGCCACCCCACCCCCGACATGGATGCAGACAAAATTTGGGAACACTAGGCTTTACATAACAACTCCTTCTCTGAGAAGCCTCTCCCAACTCCCAGGAACAGAGTTAAATAGGAGTTAGGACCCTTGCGGATAGCAAAATCCACAGGTGTTCAAGTCTTCAAGCTGGCCCTGCAGAACCCGCATAAGGAAACAGGCTCCGTCTCCGTGGGCTCCGCATCCCGAGAACAGGGTATTTTAGACCCACAGGTGATGGAATCCAAGGGTGGGGAAGCCACACTACAGACGGCTGGCCATATTCTTATTTCTAATCTCCTCTTGCACCCTGTAGCCACCTCTATTGAGGGGCTGTGCAGTAGGGCGATTAAGAAATGGACACTGGAAGGTTCAAATCCAATCATGCCACCAACTAGCAAAGACATGTCACAGACATCATCCAAGGTAGTAGAGGTAAGGGCCAATGCAAAGTACTTGGAGGTATATGTTATATACACAATAGTTGGATATATATAATATCTAATATGTATGTAATCTCCAACTACTTTGCCATTGTCCTTCACCTTTTATATAATGTATATATTATTTAGTATATTACATATTTTATATGACTCTCCAAGGCTAGTGTATCAATAGCATGCATACTACTGATGTTTATCAGCATGCATAATACGAGATGCTATCACATCACCATCTGTTTGTTTATCTGCATTTTCTACCGGACAGTGAGCTCTTTGAGATAAGGAGCATGACTTGTATTTTATGTATCCCTTAAGCCAGGGTTTGGGACACCATAGGTACTCAATAATTGGTTGATGAATGAATAAACACGAAAATGCTGTATTGCCCAGCCTAGCACACACACCATCAACTGAGGCAGAAAAGTTCAATTTGCTACCCACGCCTCTCCAGCCTTTGTAATTTCTCAGCAGAATCCTCAGTGGGACGTTTCGATAGAGGCCTGGCTTTAATTTGAAGAGATAAAGACAGCCAAGTGCTGGAGAAACGCCTGTGCCTTATCCTGGTTTTCAAAGCCTTTTCTCCTTATTCCCCAAGACTCCCACGCCTGCCTCCCTCCCCGACCCCTCCCAGACTACCCCGGTGCTGTCCCATGCTCCGCCCCGGGTGGCCCTGCTTTCCCACACAGCTTGTGACACCACTGCCCACACCCAGGGACACGGAGGAAAACCAGCCACCTCCGAGGCCAGGCGGGCTGGGGCCATTCCCACAGCCATCACCCAAGGCCCTTCAACACCAACCAGCGCTGCTGGAAGCAGCCCAGAAGCCTCTGACGCTGAGAGTGACATCCAAACCAGAGCCTCCGTGGCTGCGGGGCGAGGAAGACCACACACAGAAGGACGTGCGCGCTCCTCCCCTCGGGCCCTCTGCCCGGCCAGGCCTCACGCAGACACCCACGTCGCTACACCGCACACCCCACTCGACACACGGCAGCCCCTCTGGGGGGTACCCTGCTGCCCCCGCCCCGGACAGAAACGAGGCTGTTGGGTACGCAGCGCCCTTAGCGCCGCCCCTTCCCGCGCGGGGGAGCCTCCCATCCACGCGACATCCGTTCACGTGCTCGGCGCTGTCGCAGGAGGGAGGGGCAGGAACCTAAAGCAGGAATGTGACCTTTAGGTTGCATAACCTCCTACAATGATGAGAAATTCAAGCGTGCACTAAATGTCAGCTCCTATCCAGGAAAAGCACTTTCAAAAGAAAAAAAAACCACTAGTATCCCTCCTTTTTTGGCAAGAAGACTGAGGTTTGTGATACCGAGAGTTCCGACCGTGGGCTCGGTGGAGTTTCCTCAAGGCTCTCAGCCTCGGGCTCACCCAGAGCGGCTCCACCTTCGTTTGTTTTATATGCAAACTTCTAAGTAAGCTAAGTTGGAAGGAAGACTGCCATAGCCAAAAACGTGTTCATGCATTTCCCCTATCTCCACTTCTGTCAAACTCAGGGGTTCGCCCAGGTCAAGGTGGCCCCGCTTCCTCCCTCCCTCATCCCTTTCTGCGCACTGGCACGCACCCACCACAGCCTCGGCTACTTGGAGACACCAGGCTTAAATGACAAAGGCCATGGTGGCCACCGATCTGATCTTTGCTCTGGCGCCAACATTTTGCCCGGGAAGGACATTCATACTTCCAGCATCAGGCTCCTAAATGCTGAAATGCAGCTCTCAGCTGCCGACTCAGACCCTGGGGTCCCCTATCCTTCGGGTTTCCGCACCCCCAGAACTCCATGTTGGGAAATGAGGGGAGGGTCGGACAGATGCAGTCTTGGGCATATTGTTGGGAAATAGAGGAATCTGTGGGATAAACACTCAACTGTTCTCAAGTTTGTCTTCCACAAAAGCTTGGGTCTAGGAGGGAGGCTGTGCCTGACATTCCGTAAGCTGCCACTGGATAGCGCCGTGTGCAGGACCCAGCACCGGGCGCTAGGAGGAGATGGAAAAGAAAGACTTCACATCTATGAGGATCTGACCATCCACGGGACAGGGAAGACCACGTGTGCCCGCGGAAGGCGCACACTAACTCTGAGCAGCAGGTAACGAGTGCCAAGCAAAGGAAGGAACTCAGGAGACGAATTTGGGAGGTCTTCATGGGTAGATGAGGCTCCAATGGGGTCCTAAAGCATTTGGGCAGGGAAAGGGGTGCCTGGAAAGCATGTCAGGTGACCAGAAGTGACCTAGGGAAGATGACAAGTGAGATGAGCCAGAAGTGCTTGGAGGGTGCCGAGCAGAACGGCTGGGCTGCATCTGGGGTACAGCCAAGGACAAACACCCGAATGTCAACAGCGAGAGTCATGACTGCATGATGGCTCCATGTCAGGCACCTTGTTAAGTGACTTGTATGAACGGTGTCCTAATATTTATAGTCACTCTGGGAGGCAGGCAGTGTCACCACAGCTGCACAGAGAAGGAGGTGAGGTTCGGCAGGGTCAGTCACTTGCCCCAGGCCACATCCTCCTACCCCCCAGACAAGGCAAGCTTTCTCTCCTCTGATCACGGCGCTTATTTTGGCCCAACCCCTGCCGTAGCCGGAGGACTGCTTTCTCCTGCAAGAGCTGGAAAGTTTCTAAGACACATTCATTTACGACACCTTTGACAAAGCTCGTGATCTCTTCATTCATGTCTTTGACCAGTGACCTGAAGGAAATAAGATGTTAAAAGCCTTGAATTTCAATTAACCACTGACTTCATTAAAGCATGATCCTCCAGGAAAGTGTGAGCTGGAGCTACGCCTGGCTCTCGAGGTTCTGCTGAACCAAAACTGAGTTAAGCAAATGTCCTTGAGCAGCAAGGAGACGGCAACTGAGCCTTTCCATGTGCCAGGCATTATGCAGGGACTTAATCTAACCCAGACAGCAACCTGCAGGGTGATTATTACCCTCCCCATGTGATGAGGAAGAACTCCCCTGGCTCAGAGAAGTTAAGTAAGTGATCTGAAACCACACAGCCAGCGAAGGCCAGAGCTGGGAGGCAAGGCGGGGCTGCTACTGCTATGGTGGGTCATACTCTGGTGTGAGGCCAGGCAGAGCTGCCAAAGGAGAAGGTAAGGAGCTGTGCAGACAGAAACCATTCTCGTAGTTAGCTCGTTCCCCTCCAGACAGGCCAGCGGCCACATTTCACCTCCTCAGAAGGACCTACCAAAATATCTGTGCTCTGTGGGATCCCCCTCCTCCCGGAGGGAGCACTGTGCCCTGCAGATCATGGTGTCCCCAGACACCATGCCCCACCTTGGCCCCCTCTGGGCCTTCCCCTCCGCCGCAGTGACCCTCTGCAGATGGCCAGGGAAGCAAGAGCAGCCTGAGACCGTGGGCGGCCCTGGGTCTGTCAGCCTCAGGACAAGCTGAGGTTGCTGGCAGCACTGAGCCATGTCACCTTAGCCGGTGCGTCCCTCAGCAGAGCAAACACCAAACCCAGGCACTGGGGGCTGAGTGGGGACCCTGGAAGGGCAGAAACACCCGGCAGGAATTTTCCTTAAGTTCCTGGGAAGCAGAGGGGCAGCAGGACAGGGAAGCTCTTCTGTCGTCCTCCCCCTCCCAGCTCCAGATCTTGTGGCAGCCTGGTTACTGCATTCCCAGGGTTTCCCGGGGGTGACGAAGGCGGGAGGTGGGGGCTGGAGGATCCGCAGCCCCAGTTCCTCTGCCCTCAGCTCCCTCACCCTCCTCATCTAGCGCCAAGTGCAAGCTCAGTGTTGAGCAGCAGGCCCAGCGACCGTGTGCAGTTTGTCATCCCAACCACAAACACTTGGGAACGCAAGGAGGCAGGGTCAATGGTTACGCTGGGACAGCAGGTGCGACTCGGAACTGGGGCAAACCAGGGCATTGGATCACCCTGGGTGCAGGCCTCAGGACAAAGTCTTCGCATGGCTGCCATGAGGAGTTTGCCTGCTAAGGAAAAATTGTCAACTTCTGTTACAGGTAGAGAACTTCCTCCAGAGATTTTTGGTTGGTTGGTTTTTGTTTTTGTTTTTTTTCCGGAGCCCCTAGCGTCTCCTCTCTTCCTCCTCTCTGGTGTAAGACTTTGTAGCCAGTGAATGCAAGCAGGAGGGAATTAAAGGCCATTAACCTAGAAACTCAAAAATACGTCGTGGCGATAATTCTATTGACAGCTTGGCTATACGGGGCTGTTTCCCAGAATCCGAGAGTTGGCCAGAAGTGGGGCTTGCAATGGCTTTGGAGGCACAAGTGGAGCAGAGGCCATCACTCCATCAAGGGTGAGATTCCACGCCACGGCAGGGAGCTGCGGAGTGGCGAAGAAATACTGGTCCACGTGTCTGACGTCCCTCCGTCCGTGAGAACCAAAGAGAGGGCAGGCAGAGCCACGGGACCCTCCTCGCTCCTCGGCCAGCTCTTTCCCCGTCCAGCCCTGCCCTCCCACGGGGGCTCTGGGCCGTCACCGGGGGCTTGGCCTCCTGTCAACTCTCCCCAGCTCCCCCTTTGGGGGCACCACTTGGGCAACTCAGCCTTTCAAATTGACCACTCCCCACTCTGCCCAGCTCCCCCCACCTCGTGTCAGGATTCGTTCCTGTAGGAGATCCCTTACCCCGTAACGCGCGGTGGCTCTGCTCCCCTGATGAAACCCCGATGGGCACATATGTAGAGACAGCAGACTCTGAACACCCCACAGGTGCAGACAACGTGCATGCAAAGGCGCAGTAGCCCTCCTGCTACCCCAGCGCCTGTGGGTGGCTCTCAGCAGAGCCTCAGAGGACAGCTCGGACGAGGTGGAGCTAACGGAGTCCAGGCTCTGGAGCCAGAGCTGTGGGTGCCTGGAATCAAATCCCAGTTCTGCCAACCAAGAGCTACCTTGGCCAAGTCGCTTTTTCTCTGAGCCTCGATTTTCTCCTCTGTTGTTTCTCTTGCTCTGCGATCCCCAGCTGTACTAAACGCAAACACAGAATGGACTTCGACTGTGCCCCTCTCCCCGCCGGCCCTCGCCCTTCCAAATCTCCATGCTGGCCACAAACTCCACACCCCAGGGCTGGCAGCTGGGGAGGAGAGAATTGCCAAAGCCCAAAAGGCAGGGTGGGTAGTTGGAGGAGGCATTCGAAAGTGCAAGAAAGGAGGGCAGAGGGAGCTCTGGAGGCAGAGGGGTGTCCTCACACGGCCTCCCCAGGTGCCTGGCGGGAAGCTTTCAAGGATGGATCGCTGAGCAGAGTGTCACTTTTCAAGATGTCCATCTCTCCCAGGGCCAACCTTCTGTGTGCTGGTCCACAGCCGGAGCCCCACCCTGCTCCTTCAGCTCTGCTGAAAGAGGAGAAGCCCCGTGACTCAGATTTCATCTCCTCCCCTCCACACAAGCACTGCTGCGGCTTCAGATCACTGCACCACTGTTTTCAGCCTCAGCCTGGACTGCACCTTGCACTTTGCTAAGCAGGTGCAAAGACATCGGCCCCCTGAAGCTCGTGATCAGGATGGGACACACGTGCAGCTGACTCGGCCACCTTGTCAAGCCCTCGGGCCCAGTGCAGGAGCTTGCAGATTAGATCTGAAGCAGGTGCTTTGAACCTGGTTCCTCGTCACAGGTGGCAGTGAGGAAGCAGAGCCGCCATTCATCCGGGGGCAGGGGGGAGACAGGGAGAAGGTGTCCAAAAGCCATCAGGAGTGGAGTTTTGGTGCCAACGCTGAGGTCCCTTGGCCCATCCAGAAGACAATCCTTCCATCAGATGATCCAGCATCTTCCCACGGGGTTCACGGGGCAGGCCACATGGAAACCCAGCCAGCCACCACAGGCACGGCGTCTCTCCACCCAGGTTCTGCTGTTCGGGTTCTCAGACCAATGTTTCAGACTGATCTGGGGTTGATTCTCACTTAACTAGAAAAAAAATTTCCTTGGGGCCTCAGTGTTTTATTACAAAAATAGAATGAAAACTTCAAAAACAAAACGATCCTTTCTAATTTAATGAAAAAATTTATTTTTTATTGTTTTCTGTGTGTGAGTCATATGCAACTTAAAAAATAGTTCACACAGCTCCCAAGGTAGAGACGTATGAGTTACATGTGCTTCACGAGGCCCCAGGGTCAAAACTATTGTGAGTTAAATACAACTCACATGGCAGTCAATGTGTTAAATCAATCAGCACAATTTGCCTCAAGCCCACCCTGGACCTTGTGAGATCTACACTCTAGAACAACTTGGCATTTGGCAATCTGAGTCCCTAAAATCTCTGCTTGGAACTCAGCATCTCAAAGCTTTCTCGCCCAAATCTTTCATCTCCCTGGCCTAAAGCCAATCAGTCTTCCACCTCAGCCTTGGCTGCTCTCTAACCTTCCCCGGGAGGGACCCAGTGCCAAGCCTGGTCTGGGCTGGTGGTTCTCAAAGTGTGGCTCCCAGACCAGCATCATCAGCATCACCTGGGGACTTGTTAGAAATGCACATTGTTGGCCTCTAGCCAGCCTACTGAATCAGAAATGCTGGGGATGGGACCCAGTAATCTGTGTTTTCCAAAGCCCCCCAGGTTTAAGAACCACTGACCTAGACTTCTGATCCCCCTCCCTCCAAGAGAACCAGAATGGAAGGCAGGCACTTGCGGCAAGAGGGCCAGGCAGAGCCCCAGGACCCTGCCACGCCGTGGGCAATGGCTGAGGCAAGGAGAGGGTCTGGTTTGCCTTCTGATGAGTTAGGAGGGAGCCTGACTTTTCCCAGGCAGCAAAAGTCCAGGCATCTGTCCCTTTATGAGCCTGATCTGTCCCCAGAAGAGCCTGACCATATGTCCCTGCAAACATCACAGCTTGCTCCACCACAGATCCGATGTTCCCAAGCTGAGCCATTTAAGTGGAGTTAATGGGCAGCCATAAATCACCTGCTGGAGCCACGTGGAGGCTGCAGGGGAGACGAGGCCACTTGGCCTGAGCCCCAGCATGAGAACTAGGTGTGTGCTCTGTTGGAGCCAGCACGCAGGCATCAGCCCAGACGGGGAAGCACAGACAGGGCTGCCCCCGGGCCAGCTCAGAGCTCAGGCTGCGGCTGACTTTCACAACCAGAGATGTCCTGAGTGAGGAGCAAGCGGGAGCTGTGGGGGTCCCATCTAGCTGCTTCCGCAAGCAGTGGGAAAAGGGCACTGTGCCCATCCCTCGGAACCCCTGCCCTCCTCTCCCGCAATGGTCCCAGCGAGGTTCTTCCCCAGCGGGCTCCAGACAGTAAGAAAGGAAGGCAAGGCAGGAGCCCAGGCAGGGAAGGAGCCTGAAGACTCCAGGCCACCTGGGGAGACCCAGGGAGCCAGCGGCCTGGAGAAGGGCCTTCTCCACCATCACCCCCTCTGACCTCCCACTGCAGCCTCCCCCAGGTCTGACCTGGGCCAGACCCCAGATATCTTGCCAACCTCTGAGCCGAGGCTCTGCTGGGGCAGAAGAGTCAGTGCTGAGGCCTGGCCTCTCTCCACCGAGTCACACCCACCCACAGCCACCCGTGCCTGTGCAGATGTCCACTTGATCCGAGTCTCTGTGAGGACCTCCTACTGGACCTGGAGTTCAGCACCAAAGACCGTTGCCATTCATCTGGGGCCAGTTCTTCAAAGTTGTGGGGAACAAGGTAAGCCTCGAAGAGAGCTTGTGGGTTAACCACACCCTGGCCACTTGTTAGGAGGGCAAAAGGGGAGGAAACCAACCAAGACTCGGCCAGGAGGGGCAGTGTGACCACAATTTCCACAGGATTTAAAGCTGGGCCTCTAAAGTGACAAAAGGATGCCAGAATTAAAGTTTCCGCAGAGGAATCTGTGTAATAAAAATTGGTACCACTGTGAATGTGAGACCAGTCCCTATGTGTGGACCTCACACAGTGAATATTCTAGAAGAAATTGCACCACTCCGGTACCAAGAAAGTGCCATTCTGGGACCCATGGACAGATCAGTGATGTAGGAAGGTGACAGAGAGTTGTGGGGAAAGATTCGGGATTTCTGGGGGGAGATACCCACCCTCCCCCACTTGGGGTTACTCACCCCAAGACAACTGAGAGGGGTTTCTAGGAGATTCCTCAGAAAACCTGCACTGTGGTCCTTGTGCTGGAAAACAGAGACCCTGTGCGTGAGTCACTCCCAAGAAAGCAAAGACGCATGCGGCTCTGGCGGAGGTGGCTGCATGGGCATCAGGCAAGGGGACGTGGTGCCTTCCAGGGGCAGAGAGACTAGCCCAGGACAGAGGGGCAGAGCGGGCATGTCCTACACACTCTGTCTGAGGCCCCAGCCACAGGAGGACAGAAGTGATGCGCGACCACTGGGGGCTGTGCAGGGCTGGAAGCAGCCACCCGCCTGGGGCACGAGTATGTGGACCCCGGCAAAGACACAGGACAAACATCGCCTCACCACACAGCACGCTCAGTGACACTACACAGGGCTTCCGTGTGCTGCCCCGCACCTGCAGTGCCCAGGCCAGGGTGCCATGCACCTGTCACCACGTGTGCCTTCTTAACACAGCGTTTCCCTTTTCCCCGCGTCGCTTCAGAGCGATGTTTCACCTCATTATTTGGGCTTTCGATTTTTATTGAATAAGTCATCACTTTGGTAATACCTCTGAAGTGATCAAAAGGATTTGATATTTTTTAAAAGAAAGGAAACAAGATGGTCTGGGTTTCCTTTTTTATGGTCCTATAGATTAAAAATATTAATACAGCCGCTGGGTCAAGGGGTCTGCAGAAAGGAGCCTGGTGGGAACCTCCGAAGAACTCACCAGAGGGAGTGCTCTGCACACCCAGAGAGCAGAAAGCCACGTGCAACTTTCCTAATTCCTCTTCTCCTCCCTGCTTCTTCTCACCTGCCCCCCAGCTCCCTCCCACGGCCAGCTGCAGGGGCATCCACCTAGGCTCACCCGAGCCAAGGGCAGGGAGGAGATCGAACATTGAGTCTAGTTCAGAATTTTAAGTATCTTGCACTGGACCAATGTCCAGCTTCTGAATTGAAGCTGTTAGGAACTTAGAGTGCTGTAAGATGTACCTGATGGAGCTTCCTTCTAGGGCAGGCAATATTGCACCCACTGAATAACTTTAAAGGGCAGATGAGTCACAAGAACATTAAGTTGCAATGTGATAATGCCGTAACTTGTATGCACTCAAAGTATCGAGTACAGAGTGTGCGATGGTTAATTTTATGTGCCGACTTGCCTGGGCTGAGGGATGCTTACACAGCTGGTCAGACATCGTTTCTGAGTGTGCCTGTGAGGATGCTTCTGGAAGAGATTGGCCATTGAATGGGTAGACTGCGTAAGGAGGATGCGCCCTCACCAGCGCGGGTGGGCATCATTCGATCCATCCATTGAGGGCCCGAGTAGAACAAAAAGGCTGAGGGCAGATTTGCTCTCTTTCTTCTTGAGCTGAGGCATCCATCTTCTCCTACCCTTGAACATCATCTCCTCTAGCTCTCAGGCCTTCGCATACAGACCGAATTACACCACTGGGTTTCCTGGTTCTCCAGCTTGCAGGTGGCTCATCATGGGACTTCTTGGCCTCCATAGTTACATGAGCCAATTATCATAATAAATCTCCTCTCGTATATCTGTACCTGTCTATAGCTATGTACATGTGACCTGTGTGTGTGTGTGTGTGTAAAGCCATTGGTTCTGTGTTTCTGGAGACCCTGACTGATTCAGAGGCTGTTTGTTCCGTGCCTACTGCGTGCCAGGTACTCCCCTGCTGTCGGGTATTGTCATCCTCACTTCACAGCTGAGGAAACTGAAACTCAAAGACGTTAAGGAACCTTCCAGATGACACACAATTATAGGTGAAGCTGAAATTGAACTAACATGTCTCTGATTCCAAAGCCGTTGCTCTTCATCATCTCACGTTCGACACCATCCTTTCCGCCTGTGGGTTCATCACAGATTCTAGAATGTTAGAGTGGGGATCAGCAAGCACCTTCGTGTTTGTTCACATATGGCTAAACTTCCTAGGGACTTATAAGTTCTGAACTCCATGTCTGTGTTGCCAGCGCAGGCCCCAGGTGTGGTGCAAGAACAGCCGGCCCCTCGCTCCCCACGCCCCAGCCGAGCCCCTTCCCCAGAAGGAGCAGGCCCCACACAGGCGACAGGGAGAAGAGGGGGCTCTCTGCTCCAGCCAGGGCCAGGGGTGGGTGACCTGCAGCCTTCTGATTTAAAGACTGTTCTTTTTTTAAGCACCAAAGGAGGCAAGAAAAGGGTTCGTCTTTCTCTGCCGCACCCCTTTTAATAAAAGGATTTGTTCTGTAAAATTTAGATTCAGTCAGAAGACTGCACTAGAGGACCCAGAAGGCCACATGTGGCCTTAAGGCCGCAGGTTCCCCACCCCTGCTGGGACTGGTGGAGTTGGTCAAGGTCCAAGACAAATATTTGATGTTTGTTTTTAAATCAGGCCTCCTGAGCTGAAAATCCAGCAGGGGAAAACCTCCTTTTACAGGCACTCGTGCACACAGCCAAAGAGCTCCTTTCTTTTCTGGTGCAGACATTCAGGGCACAAACTAAGGTGGGCACCAGTTTGAATAACCTGGTCAAAACCTTTAAACAGCTCCAAGTTCCCGTGAGGCAGGCAGATGGGACAGACCCCATCCAAGGGAAATTACTTGTTTGGGTTGGAGACTAGAAAGGAGTAGAGAAGGCCCTGAGATCCTGCGCCCACCCAGACTGGCTAAGAATTGCACCCACACTCCTTCCTGGTCAGTGGGATCCCGACAGGTATCAGTGATCACAGCAAGGAACATTGTGGCCAAACCACGTAACGCCTTCAGTCAACAAGCCACCCATGAGCCAGCAGCCTGTCAGACCTCTCAGACAAAACGCCACGGTTAGAATCTCAGGCTTTGCATCGGGTGCAGGTTCAGAGCCCCGCCCTGCCCTTGCCGTCTGTGCGACCCTCGGCAAACTGCTTACCAAGCCCTGTCTCCTGATCTGTAAATTCAAGGAAATAGCAATGCCCATATGGGTGATTACGAGGTTGAAATGAGATGACATTACTAAAGCAGCTTGCACAGGTCTTGGCTATTAAATCTTAAGTGTAAACACATATACACTTAATAAAGTATAAAAAATTAAATTAAAAAATTTTTAAAGCTTCCTTTTCCAGGATTCTAGGTCTCAGTTGAAATCATCGTAATAACTGTTTTGAGGCTTCGCGAGGAGTGCTGTATTTCCACTTCCAGAAAGACAGAGTAGACAGACCTTCCCTATTCCCCCTGCGAAGTGCAGCTGAAAGCCCTGGGCACTCTCCGCTGACAGCAGAGAGAAGGCAGGCCAGCTAGCGCAACGCAGTGGGGAGCAACCCAGGCTTTCTTTTTGCCTCAGGTATGTCACATGTGGCACTGAAGAAGATGGCCAATAGATGAGAAGACAGATAAAACCCCGACAGAGGTCTGCCGTCTCCAGACAAAGAAAGGAGCAGCCGAGCGAAACAGAAAGCTTTTAGACAATAACTGTCCTCTTCCAGCCAAACGTCACAGGAAGGGCTGTGACCCACTCACACTCACATCAGCCAAGGCCAGCAGGGAGCTCCTCTTCCTCATCCTCACCAGGCTGAAACGAGGTGCCACCAACACCCTACATGGTGCTGTCACAGAAAGCTAAGAAGGGAGCTGGGCCTTTTATCCTCATTGGGTGGTTATAAGACACCCTCCCTCGGAGTGTAGGTAGAGACCAAAGGGGTACCTAGAATTCACACCCGTCATGTGGAGATAATGAAGTGCTCTTCCCCCCTCTGCAGAGTTAGCATCAGAGGCCCCATGGAAAGCAGCGACAAGGCGTTCCTACCCCCCCAGATAGGCGGTGTCAGGGGAGGCCCAGCGAGGAGCGGAAAATCCCACCCCACCCCGCCGTAAGGACGGTCCCCTCTCATCGGTGGTCAAGGGGCGGCCTGGAGCTTCTGCTTCCCCCTGGCAGTGCCTCAGTGCCCATCCCCTGCTGGAACAGTGTCTAAGGGGGAACATCAGTGAAACAGAAGGTTTAAATAAGATTCAGGGTCTCCTAACATAATACTCAAAATGTACAAAGTTCCACTGAAAATCACTCATCATGCCAACAAATAGGAAAACAATTTGAATGGAAAAAGACATCTAGACCAACACCAACACAATAGAGATTTTAGAATTATCTGACAAAGATTTTGAAGCAGCCCTTATAAAAGTACTTCAATGAGCATGCTTGAGACAAATGAAAAAACGAGAAGTTGAAGAAAAGAAATAGAAGATATAAAGAACCAAATGGAAATTTTAGAACTGAAAAATACTGTAACTCCCTTTATGGACTCAACAGTGTAACAGAGGGAACACGGAAAAGAATTCATGGACCTGAAGATAGAACAATAAAAAGTATCCAATATTAACAACAGAGTGAAAATAGACTGAAAAAAGATGGATATAGACTCAGGAATATGTGAAATTATAAAAAAAAAAAAAAATCTAACATTCAAGTAATTAGAGTCCTGAAAGGACGGGGCTGAAAAAGACTTGAAGAAATAATGGCTGAAAACCTCTCTAATTTAGCAAAAGACAGAAACATACAGACTCAAGAACCTGAGGAAACCCAAACGGATAAACACAAGCAGTCCACGAGACACATCATAGAAAAACTTCTGAAAACTAAAAACAAAGAAAAGATCCCCCATTGAGAAATGACGTTTTATGTAGAGGGGGAAAACAACTGAAGGACAATGGACTTCTTACCAGATACCATGAAGACTGCGAGGAAGTGGCATAACATTTATCAAGTGCTGAAGTAAAAGAATCGTCAGCCCAGAATTCTACACTCAACAAAAATATCTTTCTGAAATTCTGAAATGAAGGGAAAACCAAGACATCGTTAGGTGACAATGAAGAGAGTTTGTCACCAACAGGTCTACCATAAAAGAATGGCTAAAGGAAGTTCTCCAAGCAAAAAGGGAATAATAAAAGAAGGACTCTTGGAACATCGAGAAGGAAAAACAATGGAAATAGTGAAAATATGGGTAAATACATATATTCCTTTTCCTGTGGAGTTTTCTAAATAATGTTTGACAGTTGAAGCACAACTTGTAGCACAATCTGATGTGATTTTAAATGTATGTAGAAAAATATTTAATGCAATTATATTATAAATGAGGAAAGGCTAAAGATGTAAAGGAAGGTAAGATTTGTACATGTTATCCAAACTGGTAAAATGACTACACCAGTAGATTCTTATAAGTTATGTTGTATACAATGTAATATCCAGAGCAAGCACTAAGAATGCTATACAAAGACTTACATTCAAAAACACTACAGATAAGTCAAAAAAAGTTCAAAAAAAAAGTTCTAAAAAAGTTCAAGTAACCCACAAGAAGGCAGGAAAAGGAAAACAGAAGAACTAAAATCAGAGAGGAAAAATCAAAAAATAAAATGGCCAACTTAAGCCTGAATATATTAATAATTACATTAAATGGAAATGGTTTAAATGTATCAATTAAAAGACAGATACTGGCAGAGTGGATTAAAAACATGACACTAGGCCTGGCACGGTGGCTCACACCTGTAACCCTAGCACTCTGGGAGGCCAAGGCAGGTGGATCACTCGAGGTCAGGAGTTCGAGACCAGCCTGAGCAAGAGCAAGACCCTGTCTCTACTAAAAATAGCAGAGAGTAAAATTAGCTGGACAACTAAAAATATATAGAAAAAGCTAGCTGGGCATGGTGGCACATGCCTGTAGTCCCAGCTACTCGGGAGGCTGAGGCAGGAGGATTGCTTGAACCCAGGAGTTTGAGGTTGCTGAGAGTTAGGCTGATGCCACGGCACTCTAGCCCAGGCAACAGAGCGAGACTCTGTCTCCAAAAAAAAAAAATGACACTAAGTGTTGTTTATGACATACTTCAAATATAGAAATATAGGCATATTTAAAGTAGAAGAATGGAAAATATCATGCAAATATTAATCAAAAAAACAGGTGGCTATGTTAATATCAAATAAAGTAGGCTTCTGAGCAAAGAAAATTACTAGAGACAGAGAGGGACATTATATAATAATAATAGGGTTAATCCACCAAGAGACATAGCAATCTTAAATGTGCATGCACGAAACAACAGAGCTGCAAAATATGTGAACAAAAAACTGATAGAACCGAAAGGAGAAATATAAAAATTTATAATTATCGTTGAAGGCTTCAATGCCCCTCTTTCAACAATTAATTTTTTAAAAAAATTAGACAGAAAATCAGCAAGAATATAAAAGAGTTAATACTACCATAAATCAATAGGATCTAATTGACATTTATAAAACATTCCACCTAACAAAAGCAGAGTTCACATTCTTTTCAAGTGCCCACAGAACATATAACAAAATAGACTATATCCTAGACAATAAAACAAACCTCAACAAATTTTTAAGAACTGAAACTATATAGACTGTATTCTCCAATCACAGTGAAATCAAACTAGAAATTAATAGCAGAAAGATAATAGGAAAACAAACAATGCATATCTAAATAACCCATAAGTCAAAGAGAAAGTCTCAAGGGAAATCAAAAAAAGACAATGAACAGAATGAAAATGAAAATACGACATATCAAAATTTGTGGGACACAATTAAAGCAGTGCCTTGAGGGAAATTTATAGAACTAAATGATGGCCAGTCACCATGGCTCATGCCTGTAATTCCAGGTTGAGGTGAGAGGGTAGCTTGAGACCAGGAGTTTGAGACCAGCCTGGGCAACATAGCAAGACTCCATCTCTTAAAAAAAAATTAGTTGGACATGGTGGCATGTGCCTATAGTCCTAGCTCCTCAGGAGGCTGAGGCAGGAGGATCGTGTTAGCTCCAGAGTTCAAAGTTACAGTGAGCTATGATTGTGCCACTGCTCTCCAACCTGGGAAACAGAGCAAGACCCTGTCTATACAAACAAAAAAAAAAAAAAAAAAAAAAAAAAAAAAAAAAAAAAAAAAAAAAAAAAAAAAAAAAAAAAAAAAAAAAAAAAAAAAAAAAAAA
>RJWJ010016964.1:0-33657 GCA_004363605.1 Indri indri
GAGAGAGAGAGAGAGAGAGGATATTTGCTTCAAGTATAATTAAAGGATTAGTATCCAGAATAGTCAAAGGATTCTTATATCCATAGGAAAAAGACAAGTCAATAGAAAAAATAGGAAAAAGATCTGAAGTTACTTCATAGAAGAGAAAATCCAAATGGCTAATGAAAAGATGAAAAGAGTGTCAGTGATATGTAATCACATCATTTATTTTTGACCGGTTGTCAAAAATAAAAAGTCTTGTAATAAGTGTTGATAAAAATATAGACTAGTAGGGTCTCTCATCCTGCTGGTGTGAATGCAAATTGGGAAAACCTTGAAGAATGGTATTATGTAGAGAAGTTGGTGATTCGCACAGCCCACATGCTCTAGGGTATGTACCCTGGACATGCTCTTGCATTGGTCCACATGGACACATGTGTAAGAATGTTCCTACTACATTGGTCCTAACAGCCCTGCACTGTGAACAACCCAAATATCCTTTAACCATATCAAGGACACATGTACTGTAGTGTATTCTTGCGGTAGTGTACGTGGCCATGAAAATGAATAAACCACACCTACATGAAACAACATAGTTGAATCTCCTAAACATAATGTTTGGTGGAAGAAGCAAATCATGAAATAGTTTACATGATATTATTCTGGTATAGCAAAACTAAACTATATTGTTTATAAACAATAACCTATATTGTTGAGGGTTGCTTATATAATAAAAGTGGTAAAATGGAATGAAAAGCTAGGGGTTGATTATCACCAAAATTAGGATAATGGTTCTTCCTAGAAGGGGGCAAGGGGTTTGTAATCATAAAGAGAGGCATGAGAAACTGTTGGGAGACTCGCAATGATCTCTTTCTTGCCTTAGGTTGTGATTTCTATGTGTTTCATTCTTCATTATTCTTCAAACTACATATATTTTATACATGTTTATGTATATATGATATATTATTTTAAAAAAGAAATAAGATCTTATCCCATCCTTAATGAGCTAACAGTGGAGAAGACAGACTTTTTTTTTTTTTAAGATACTCTTTTAAACAGATAATTTCCATGAGGCTGGGCACAGTGGCTCATGCCTGTAATCCCAGCACTTTGGGGGGCCAAGATGGGAGGATCACTTGAGGCTAGGAGTTCAAAACCAGCCTGGGAACATAGCCAGACCTAGCCTCTACAAAAAATAAAAAAAATAGCTGGGCATGGTGGCATGTACCTGTAGTCCTAGCTACTCAGGCTGTTGAGGTGGGAGGATCCCTTATGCCCCAGGAGTTCAAGGTTACAGTGAACTATGATCCTGGCCCACTGCACTCCTGTCTGGGTGACAGAAAGAGACTTTGTCTCTAAAAATATAGTGATAAATGCTTTTAAAATAATAACTCACATTTATGGACAATTTACTATGCAATATTCTAAATGCCTTGTGTGTATTATTAATATCTCATTTAATTATTTAAAGAAGTTTGTGAGGTAGGCACTACTGATCCTGTTTTTTACCAATGAGGAAAAAGAAGCATGGAAAGTTCACTTGGAAAGTAAGGAATGGAGCTGGGCTTTGAGCCCAGGCCAGCGTGCCAGATACTATGTCACACTGTCTCTTAATTTCTGCCATGAGACCCCAGGGGATGATCAGGAAAGACTTCACATTTGACATGGGTTTTAAGAGCTTAATGGAAGTTGCCAGATGGAGAAGGGTTTCCAAGGGGAAGGAATAGCTTTGTGTCATGAGAGAGCCTGGCATGTTCAGGGAATTGTGGGAAGGTCAAGGTGGCAGATGTGCAGGATAGATAAAGGAAACAAGAGCCAAAACCATGACTGGGATTGTTTTATTTCTAGGAAGTGTGGGTGGTGTACTGGTGTGAGGTTAGGAAGACCAGTTGGGAGGCTGTTGGGATGAATGATGTAAGAAATGGTGAAGGCTTGAGTGAAAGCAGGAAAAGTGGGGAGGAAATGATAAAGAATACTTGGGAGGCTTTTTTAAACGACATAATTTGGTGACCAGTATGTGGGAGGGAAGGGCGTTGGGGGAGGATTGTATTAACGTTCAGGTGATGTTGCTAGCCAATCAGGAAATACTAGGGAGAGAGCGGATTTAGAAGAGAGGGAAACAGGTTTGGACATTTTCCAGTGAGCTTGTACTATCCCTGGACTAAGGGGAAAAAAAGGGAAAATGTATTCAAAATTAATACCCATTACAACAGCAATGAAAGATTGCAGCTCTGCAGGACATTAGAGTGGAGAAGAGCAGCTAGGGCTAGAGGGTGAAAGAGGAGTTAATAGCACATACTTAGGAATCAGCCTGGGGAGTAGACGAAATCACCAGGGCAGGGTGTGCAGCAGAGGACTTTAGGAAATACCAGTAGTGAGGCAGGTGGGCCAGCAGGGAGGTACAAGCAGAACCAGGAGAGAGTGATGTTCTGCAAGCCAAGGGACAGCAGGGTCCTGATGAGTAGTCATGGTCAATGGCACTAGAGAGGACAGGCAGAAAAGGAGCAAGAGGCAATTTGCAGCTCTCTGGTGACTGCAAAGTGATCTCAGAGAAGGCGGTTGCACCTAGTCACCATTGGCTGAGGAAATGCATAGGAGTTGAGGAAGTAGATATTCCCTTCTTATAAGTCTTCCAGGGGAGGAAATGCAGGGTGGCTAAAGAAACAGTGAGGTCAAGAGAAGTTTCTTTGGTTGGAGAAGACTTAAACTAAGAGGAAGAAGTCAGAGGAGGAGGAGAGATAGAGGAAAGAGAAGCGATGGGTAGATTAAGGTCTCAGAGGAGAGAGGAAGAGGCATGATCCAATACAAAGATTGCACGATGGTATTTGGAGAGAAAGAAACATGTGTCTCCAGAGAGATGGGAAGAAGAGAAGGCTGAATGCAGATGCAGGTTGTGTGGGTAAGTGGGCAGAGCAGGAAATCATGGGGCTTCCTCTTTTGTGGACTCTGCATCTCTGCAGTAGATGGCCACTCATCTGCCAAAGTGAAGACTTTGGAGGTGGGAGAGAGGGTCAAACAGCAATAGGTAAAAATAGTGTTTAGTGGCATTCAGGGCTAAGATGAGATTGGGGAACATCCTTGCATAGGGCCAACAATCCCTACTAATGTATGTAGGAGCACAGAAGTCTGAGGGTGTGAGGAAGATGAGTTTCTTATTTGTCTGAATATTTTCTGCTGTACCAAGCAAACTTGTTTGTTGGAATCTCCAGACAGTATTCTTTTGCTTTAAAACTATTTGTCAGAGACATCCCATAGGGAGAAAATATCTGCAAACCATACATCTGATGAGGGCTCAGTATCCAGGATATGTAAAGAACTCTTACAACTCAGCATTTAAAAAACGAATAGACTAATTCAAAAAATGGGCAAAGGATTTGGATAGACATTTCTCTAAAGAATATATGCAAATGGCCAATAAGCATTTGAAAAGATGCTCAATGTCATTAATCATTAAGGAAATATAAATCAAAACCACAGTGAGATACTACTTCACACCCACTAGGATGGCTATAATCAAAAAAGCAGACAATAACAAGTGTTGACAAGAAGGTGGAGAAATTGGAACCCTCATACATTGCTGATAGGAATGAAAAAATGGAGTTTGGCAGGTTCTTCAAAAAGTTAAACATATCTTACACTTTCCTGGATTAAAATTAAGCCCATTATCCAAAGTGAAGCACCACAAGAGCAGAAGAATGGGCTCCACTTGTACTCACCATCAAACTGGTTCTAACTGATCAACACTAGGTTGATCACACGGCAGAAATACTCTTTAGGAATTAGGGGGATGGGGGGGCAAATCAACAACTAAAGGACACGGGGAGCACTAAGGGGGGGTGGGGGAGGGAAGGGCACGCCTTAAACCCGCACTTGGGTGAGGCAAAGGCATAAAGTGTAACTGTAATGTTTGTACCCTCACAATACCCTGGAATAAAAAAAAAAAGAAAAAAAAAAAAGTTAAACATAGTTACCACATGACCCAGGAATTCCACTAGTAGGTATCAATGCAAGAGAATTGAGAACATAAGTTCACACGAAATCTTGTTCATGAATGTTCGGAGCAGCATTATTTATAATAACCAAAAAGTGGAAACAACCCAGGATGTATATCACTTGATGGACAGATAAACAAAATGTGGGAAATCTGTGTAATGGAATGCTACCCAGACAGAAAATGGAAGGAAATACTGATACATGCTACAACACAGATGAACCTTGAAAACATAATGCTAAAGTAAAAGGCCACATCTTATTTTATTCCATTCATGTGAAATGTCCAGAACAGGCAAATCTATAGAGACAGAAAGTAGATTAGTGATTGTCAGGGGCTGGAGGGAGCCAGGAATGGGGAGTGGTGGCTCCTGAATACTGAGTTTATTTTCAGGGTGATGAATATGTCCTGGAATTAGACAGAGATGATGGTTGCACAACCTTGTGAATATACTAAAAGTTTATTATATACTTTAAAAGGTTGAACTTTATGGCATTTGAATTATATCACAATTTTAAAAGTATGTCAGTAATATTATTTGTTTTTTAGACAAAGAAATGCCTCTCTCAGTTATGAAAATGTAGGGCAAATAAGCACCTCATTCTAGGAGCAGAAGGGAGCAAGACCTCTGTTTCTAGAGGGGCTTAGCAAGAGCTGTCGCAACCTTGCTGGACAGAGCCAGTTTGGCAGGGAAGATGATCCAATAAAGAGCCAAACTCCTGAGAGGGAAAGGACAAATTCTTCCTCCTCCTCTCCCCAGTCCCAGGTTAGGGGGCCCCACGGAGCTGACTCAGAGTGATCATGTGTGCATATTAGCAGCTTAGGTAGAGGCCTCTCCACTGAAAGGCTGGTCTCTTAAAGAAATCATGCCACTCATGATTTACCCAACACAAATAAATGAATAACAACAATCGAATACATAAGCTATTAAAAATACAGCTAACACTTATCTTTCATGAATTGGAGTGGATGTTTAAACTGTTACAATTACCCCTTGCTTCTTCCTCTGTGTGATTCTTATTTTGCAGGCTAGGACGACGCGTGGTCCTGTGGTCCACAAGCACTGGCATATTTTTGTTTGGAATAGCAGCGTCGTTAACAGCTGATTATTACAGCTTCATGGCTGCACGCTTTTTTCTTGCCATGGTGAGTTGTGGTTTGTTTTACCTCTTTAATTCTGCTGCAGTATTTCCATGTTAAGCCTTAACTCTCTTAGTTTTGCTCATTTAGGATCTAGTGAGAGAGATCAGGGACTAATCCCTGTTCACTGCAGAAGTGGAATATTACTGCCTTATGTTTAGAATGGAACTCATTAAAATGAAAACTCGTTGCATACTAGGCTGAAACTTTTTGTTTGACTCTATGCCTGGCACGTGGCCCACATCTCACAATTACTAAGGCTTTGTTTTATTTCTGAGCAATTATATTGGTCTAGTCAGGGCCTGTACACATGAACCAAACAGACCGTTAAGGTGTATTGTTAAAGTTGTTTGTACAATATGCAGTAAGATTGAAAACGAGGGCATTAGGCCTTTGCACTGTGAGGAACAGAGGAGTGTAGCAGAAAGGGCACGAGTTTGATACTAGCTTTGTTGTATAGTGGCTTGTTAGCTGTGTGACTTTGAGCAAACATGTTATCCTCTTTGAACCTTAGTTTCTCATCTGTGAACTGTAGAAAATAATCCCTGTTTCATTGGGCTGTTATCAGGATTGGGTGAGATTAAATGTAAACATCTGCTGTATAGCACCTGGTGCGGAGCAGGCAGGCCTCACGATGGTGAGTGTCATTGGAAGTGGACAAGCAAGGAAGGAAGCTGTTTCCATGCTCAGTGAGGCTTCCAGACAAGTTCCCAAACTAAACTGTCAAACAACAGCAGTGGGGATTTTTGATTGGAGATCCCTGATCAAGGACAATGGAGGGAAGTTTTCTTCTGGGGGGAAGAGCTTGTGATCTTGCTAACTGCAGAGCAGCAGGATGGAGGATCAGAGAGGAGCCAAGGACTTCAATCTCAGAAGAGGTCGCTGCTCCCCCTCAGAGAACAAGGTGGTGTGTTCAGTTTTGGCGGCTTTATTGATGGATAGAAAGGTTTCCTAGGGAGCCACACAGATGGCCAAGGATAGGGAGGAGGCATACAAATAAATTTAGGAGAATCGAAGGTGTTGTACTTAAAAAAAGGTAAATACATATGTTTAGGACTGTAAAGAATTTTAAATACAAAAGATAGCAACTAGTAGTTCTTTTTCCACTGAGGACACGGCTCTGTAACTCCAGAGTAAGATTTGATGAGAGAGACCTTCTGGTGGGACTGACTTTTCCACAGAGGCACAGGTGCCAAAAGAGTATGAAGGTCTTCTTTTGAAAGACTTAAGATGACATTTCTGAAAAATGTCTGTTTTAGTCTTGCAAAATACCATGCATGGTTTCTAGAACCAAGAAAATGAGGCTGCACTCATAGAATACATTTGTGAAATGTGGCCTTAATTTTCTGTGACTATTTTCTTTGATTTTCATGAGAAATGAATTTTTGGTAGAATTCCGAGTATGGGAGATGCGGGCAGATTCATTTACTCAACATATTTATTGATCTGCCTGTAGCAAGCGGTGCTACGTAAACCAGACCCCACTGTTTCCATAACCCTGCCATCTAGTGGGAAAGGCAAGATGGTGATTAGTCGTCTTCAAAACTAAATATAATGTCGACAATGGGGGCATAGTAGTAGGGGGTTCCACTGGGGCCTGGGGGGTAAGAGGCTTTTTAGTTCTGGGGGGTGGGTGAGGGAAGAACATTCCAGCAAAGGTAGCAGCAGGTGGGAGGGCCCTGAGATAAGAAAGAATTAAAGGCTGGAAAGTCTGGAGAAAGGGAAGGAGGTATGATGCACTGATGAGGCTGAAGGGGGTGGAGGTCATTAGGCAGGACCTCGTAGGGTGGTCAAGATTCTGCTCTGTCTCCCAAAGGTGATAGAAATCCACCGAAGGGGTTCAAGTGGGGGGAAATGGTCATTTTGGCCACGTTGTGGGGGTGAAGTCAAAGAAGATGTGAGGAACAGAGTGTTATCCGTGCAGGGGATGGGTATGAATGAATTCGAGGAGTCTTTTGGAATTACTTGGCCAGTTGTATATGGATTGTCCAAATCCAGTGACAGAGGTAACCAGTAGGAAGTGGGAATAGACTCATGAAAAATAATTAGCATTGAAAAACCTGACAGGGATTGATGTTACGACTCGATTTAACTGGGCCATTTGTAGTATTTGAAGGTTATCACAATCTTTGTTTGCTGTAACAGCAGCAAACAGAAAAATAAACTGACTGAATATAGTAGTCCTCATCCAGCTCATCCTTGCTTCCTGCTGGTGTGAGTGCTCTCATTGCAGGAACGTCCTTGAGGGCCAGCCTCTTTGTGACTCTCTGATGAAGGTGAAATTGCAGATCCTACGAAAGAGGTGTGATTATTAAAAAAAAGTCTTTAAAAGCAATGGGGGAAGACTGCTGAAATCCTACCCAAAACCCTTGACCAATGGGATCTGGCAGAGACAGACCAATTAACTTCTGAAGAAATTAACATCTGCAAGGATAATGACATGATAAACCTTCAAAGGAGTATGATTTGAATATCAAAGGATTAAGAGAGGCCTTTGGAGAAATCAATGGTGCTCTAAAATAATTTTGCAAAAATTAACTTTATGATTTGTGTTGTAAAAGTCAAATGCAAAATAATTTTATAGGAAGAATTATAATCCCTTCAAGCCCCCTCCTCCCCCAAAAACCTGTCATCTGAGTCATTCTTTGTTTATTCCAACAATGATCACATATTGTTGCTGTAATCCAAATTTTTTTAAATTGAAGATAGGCATATTTTCAAAATGAAGTTTTTCTTTAATTTTTTTATTGTGGTAAAAATACACGTAACATAAAATTTACCATTGTAGCCATTTTTAAGTGTACAGTTCAGTGATGTTAAGTATATTTATATTGTACAATTATCACCACCATGCATCTCCAGAACTCTTATCTTGCAAAACTGGAACTCTGTGTCCATTGAGCAACAACTCCTCATTCCTCCTCTTCTCAGCCCCTGACAACCACTCTTCTATTTTCTATCTCTATAATTTTGACTACTCTAGGTACCTCATTTAAATGGAATCATGCAGTTATTTGTCTTTTTGTGACCAGCTTATCTAACTTAGCATTCATCCATGTTGTAGCATATATCAGAATTTCCTTCCTTTTTAAGGCTGAATAATATTCCACTGTGTGTATATACTACACTTTTCTTATCCATTCATCTATTGATAGACACTTAGGTTGCTTCCATGTTTTAGCTATTGTGACTAATGCTGCTATGAGCAGGGGGGTACAAATATCTCTTTGAGATCCTGTTTCCAATTTCTTTGGGTATATGCTAAGAAGTAGAATTGCTGATCATGTGGCAATTCTATTTTTATTTTTCTTAGGAATTGCCATATTGTTTTCCATTGAGACTGTACCATTTCACATTCCTACCAATAGTGCACAAGGGTTCCAGTTTCTCCACATTCTCACCAACACTTGTTATTTTCTGTTGTTGTTGTATTTTGTTTTGTTTGATAGTAGCTATCCTAATGAGTATGAGGTGGTATCTTATTGAAGTTTTGATTTGCATTTCCCTGATGATTAGTGAACATTTGTATTTCTTCTTTGGGGAAATGTATACTCAAGCCATTTGCCCATTTTCGAATTGGATTATTTGTAATTTTTGTTGTTGAGTTTTAGGAGTTCTCTATATAATGCCTTAATAGATGTATGATTTGAAAATATTTTCTCCAATTCTGTAGATTACCTTTTCACTTTGTTGATAGTGTCCTTTGATGCACAGTAGTGTTAATTTTCATGAAGTCTAATTTGTCTCTTGTTGCCTGTCAAAATAAAGTTTTAATCAAATTTCTTTCCACTAGTTAGCATACATTTTTGGTCTACATTTAACAATTAGGATTTAACAACAAGGACCTCCTGTGTACAGATAAATTGATATGTGCTCTTACAAGGAACTGAGAAGTAAATCCATGGTATAATGGAACATTTAAATGAAACAAAAGGCAGTGTCTAACAGTTATAATAATTTCTCAAGTTTGCCATTTGGGGTGCGGAGGGTGGGGAAAGATGAAATGACCCATTTAAAGAAGAAAGATGGATCAGATTGAATGCCATTTTATGAATGTGATGTGAGTTTCAGAAAGCAATTCTTTGTCATTTTCTTTTGTGCCCACACACAATTTGCAGAGAGATCAGAGCCTCAGTAGTTTTAAATGTGATCTTAAATATGCATCCCACTTCTTTGTTTTTCAGGCTGCAAGTGGCTATCTCGTGGTGGTGTTTGTCTATGTCATGGAATTTATCGGAATGAAGTTTCGGATGTGGGCCTCTATCCAGCTGCATTCCTTTTTTGCGATTGGAACAATGGTGGTGGCTTTCACAGGCTACTCAATCAGGATCTGGTGGCTTTATCAGATTATCCTCTCCACAGTGACTGTCCCCTTCATCCTGTGTTGTTGGATGCTCCCAGAGACACCTTTTTGGCTTCTCTCGGAGGGAAGATACCAAGAGGCACAACAAATAGTTAATATGATGGCCCAGTGGAATGGGAAGAGCCCCTGTGAACTGTCAGAACTTTTATCAACGGATCTAACAGAGCCTGTTGGTGGTGGTAGTCCCTCTGGAATTAATACAAACAACATATATTATCTGTTTTATGACTGTGCTATTTCAGCAAGGACACTCATCGTTTGGATGATTTGGTTTACAGGGAGTTTGGGATTCTACTCCCTGTCCTTGAATTCTCTTAATTTAGGAGGCAATGAATACTTAAACCTCTTCCTCTTGGGTAAGTAGTTAAAATATATTTAAATGTGGCAATTAAGTGAGATATCTACCATGTTTTTAGTTTGTTTTTAATAGTCTTTTTCTCTCAGAAACAATATTGCCAATCATGTTATTACGGTATCTTTTAGTGTTATTATACTATAACGCTTGTACATATGGGGGACTTCAAAAAGTTCATGGAAAAATTGAATTAAAGATAAAAATAAAAACTGTACATGTTATTCTCAACATAAGCTTTGTTAAGTTCAAGACAGTTTTCTAAGTGATGATACCAGCCATTTAGTCCATCCTAAAGAACTGAGGATCTTGGGAATTTAACCATGTCAATGCAGTCTTTTTTACTTTATTAACTGAAGAAAAATAGGTGCCCTTTACAAATTTTGTGAGATTAAGAAATAGCAGGAGCTAACTAAGGACTATATGGTGGGTGCCTAATGACATCCCACCAAAATGCTCTCAAAATTGCCCTTGTTTGATGAGAGGAATGAGCAGGAACATTGTCATGGTGCAGAAGGACTCTCTGGTGAAGCTTTCCCAGGTGTTTTTCTGCTAAAGCTTTGGCTACCTCTCTCAAAACACTCTCATGATAAGCAAGATGTTATCATTCTTTGGCCCTCCAGAAAGTCAACAAGCAAAATGCTTTGAGCATCCCCCAAAATTGTTGCCATGACCTTTGCTCTTGACCAGTCCACTTTTGCTTTGCCTGGACCACTTCCACCTCTTGGTGGCCATTGCTTTGACTGCTTTGTCTTCAGGATCTCACTGGTAAAGCCATGTTTCATCTCCTGTTGCAATTCCTTCAAGAAATACTTCAGGATCTTGATCCCACTTGTTTAAAATTTCCGTCAAAAGCTCTGCTTTTGTCTGCAGCTGATCTGGGCATAGCGGTTTTGGCACCCATCAATTGGAAAGTTTGCTCAACTTTAATTTTTCAGTCAGAATTGTATAAGCTGAACCAGTTGAGATGTCTATAGTGCTGGCTGCTGTTTCTGCTATTAATCGTCCATCCTCTTCAATTAAGGCACAAACAAGATGAATTTTTTCCTCATAAATTGATGGGGATGGTCTGCTCTTACAGGCTTCATCTTCAACATCATCTCTCCCCATCTTAAAATGAGTTATCCATTTGTAAATTGCTGATTTCTTTGGGGCACTATCCTCGTAAACTTTTCATAAAGCATCAGTGATTTCACCAATTTCACCATTCTTCCACCCCAGCTTCACCATAAATTTGATGTTTATTCTTGCTTCAATTTTAGCCAAATTCATGTACCTCTGATAAGGGGCTCTTTTCAAACCAATGTCTTATCATTCTTAGTGCTTCAAACTAGATCCTGTTCAGACTTGTTATAACAAGTTAGTATGAGTTCATTTTGGTGCAAAACATTTTTGAAATCCATGCATAGTTTTTTCATAATTACCCACTTCCCGTGATCTTTTTGAGAAAATGCAGTCAGAAGAATTTAGCCTCCCCCTTCCTTTCTGCCACCTCTCCTTGCTTGCTTCCTTCCTTCCCACCCATCCCCATCCTAGAACTCTTCCCAGAGATAACTTCTATAATGTTTAGCTTGTACCCTTTCACATTTCTTTCTATGCATTTCCATATATTTGTGCATATAAATGCTTTATGTTTTAACATAAGTGAGGTCATTCACTACATGTTGTTATTTGTGAGTTCCTTTTCTTTTAAAATTTAATATGTCTTGGAGATCTGGTATCTTTGGGATCTTTCTACTTTCAAGTGTCCTTAATTTAGAGATTTTAGTTGGTAAAATAACTTTTAAATACATGTAACTATAATTTATGTTGTCCTGCTTCTTTTATTTAAATAGCAGGTTATAATGGCTTTGGATAGCTTGAGACCTGACTTCTTGCATAAACACAAATTTGAACTCAACATGAGAAAAATATTAGGAATCAGTATTTATCCATCTAGTCTCAACTCCTGGTTATTTCTGTGTAGGCTGCCTGTATTTTATGTCATCCCCAGAACATCTTGCTTTTAAGGATTCTCATTAAAGTTTTCTGATGATACATCTGTGTTTGTTATAGCTCAGCAAGAATTATGAGAGAAGTCATTTTAAGAAAAAAATTTCACTCTGTTTTTGGGCAAAATAACAAGTTTGTAGAAAGAGCCCATCTTGACTTCAAACCCATTCTCCACGTCAATGTGAGAAATGGTGCAGTGTTCCTAGAATAGAGCAGCTAGTGGTAGGAGGGTGAGGTGGGGTGGAGTGCGCACGGGGAAGCTTAAGAAAGCTGGAGTTTTAGATCTTCATGATATAGTTTCTTAATTTTCCTGGAGCTACAAATTCTCAAGAAACTGGGCAATCTCATATATACAAAAATGTTTCCAAAGACAAACATACATGGTTTTATATTATCTACTGTTGTGGATTTTTCATGTCATGACTCTTCCTATTAGTTCTCTTACTAACAGATGCAAAGAGACAGCAGGTCAGTAGTTCTCTGCTGTGAAATTTCTGAACAAGTTTTCATCCCCTGAGATGGTTTGGGGCTGGTGGGAATTTCAGCTCTGGTTTTGCAGATGCGAGACAGATTATGGGCATTAGAGCATCTCACAGGAAACGCTGATCCTTGCTCCAGTGAGTGGTAGGCTTTGCTGCCTCTTGGGCAGTGCTCAGATAGTTTCTAAAGGCCCCTGTAAGTGAGGAGAGGGCTGACCGTTCCTTCTAGGTGGTGAGTTAGAAGGTGGGGTTTCTTGTGCTATTGGGCGCACAGCTTTATAGAGGGCCTTTTGTTCAATGACAGGTGCAGTGGAAATTCCTGCCTATATCTTTGTGTGCATCGGGATGGACAGGGTGGGGAGAAAAGCAGTTCTGGCCTTCTCCCTTTTCTTCAGTGCACTGTCCTGTGGGGTGATGATGGTGATCCCTGAGGTGAGTTATTTCATGTTTTATTTAGGGAACAGTTAGTTATACGATGACAGTTTGAGGGGAAGAATTTTAGCTTATTACAATTAAGTGTGACGATCAATTTAGACACATGGACAGAGTATATATTAATACATAATACTTTAAAATATTTAAGCATTCTTTTTCTGTTATGTAAATAATATAACTTTGTTGTAGAAAATTTAAGAAAAAAAGGAAATGTTTTAAAAAGCACATAATCCCACTTCCCAGAGATGCTGTGTTGTATTTTGTAAACACAGTAATCTTGTGTGAGGAAAGTTGATCACAGCTTCCAGTGATTATCCTCATATTAATATCCACTCATTCATTTATTCATTCAACAAAGATTTATCCAGCATCTGTTATGTGCCAGGTGCTGGGAACATATATCGAGTCAAGTTTCTGTAAGTGTAATGAATAAAAACAAAACAGGAAGAAGGATAGAGAATGACTTTGTGTGTGAGCGTAAATTAGAGAGAAAGAGAGGGCATGCATGGGTACTATTTTGTCTAGAGTGGTCGAGGATTATGTGCCTGTCAGAGAAGGTAACATGAATAGAAACTGAATGAGGGAGGAAGCCATGGAGACAGCTGAAGGCTATAACGCGCCAAATATTCGGGGTTGTTCCAATTTAAATACTCTTGTTTTTCATTGCAGTACATTAGTAGTTTCCAATTTTTAGTATGCACGATCTCCCAAGGAGCTTGTTTTTAAAAATGCAGTTTCCTAGTTAGAAACACTGCCATAAACTACTGAAATGACTTTCACATTCCTGTATCTTGGCAAACTGTGTCCCCTAGAATACCTCTTGCATCCAGAAGTGCTTCCCCTCTTCCCCAAAAAGATGTTATCGGAACCTGTGTTTGAATTCTTGATTTGGAAAATATCACTATAACAATACTTTAAAATATTCTAGATAATTTTCTCCAGTGATTATATAATTATTAAGCAATAGTATATCAACATTTAGAGCAAAGCATTTTAAGTTTTGCATATTGCTCGAAATTTAATTTAAGCTGACGAGGGACTTCCTTTATAGTCTTTACTTAATTATCAGGGTTGGTGAGCCAAATGTTTTATGTAACTGAACTTTCCGGGTGATTGATATACAACTAATTGAGCACAATAAAACTACTCAGGACAAGGAAGTCTCTGCTAATTTGAGGGAACTTTATCCATACCTTTTAAAAAGCATTAATAGTTTGCAGTTATACTAGTTGAGTTGATGACAACTGCCTTTGAGCTGGCAAAGATTTAGGGGAACCCTAGAACCTTTCAGTTCTACAGTAATGGGGAAGACAGGAAAGTGGCTGATGAAGATTTCTAGAAATAGAGCACTAACTCACAACCACAAATCACTCCCCTCTAATAAATTTTTTCCCCAAATGGTAATGTCAACACAGTACAAATTTTTTAAAAAATCATGCTAATTTATTTAACAAATGTTGTCTAAAATATAATTAAGGTGCTACTAGCTGCTATAATAGAGGCATCCCCAAATTACTATGGCTTAACATAATAGACATTCATTCCTTGTTCATAGAAAGTTCAATGTGGGTGTACCTGGTTGGCTGCAGTGCTAGTGGGGGGGGGGGGGGGGGGGATGTTTGGTTGGCTCCATGGAGTCATTCAGGGATGCAGGCTAAAACAGGCACTGCCATACTTAACACATGAACTCCAGGGTCACTCTGACAGATGGGAGAGGAGAACAAAGATTTGGAATATGGGAGGACTTTGTTAGTCACTGCTGGAAGTGGAACACATTAGGAATAGCAGAAACCCAGGAGAAGATACTGACAGGTTTTGCTGTTGAGGAATGTATCTGCCAAAAGAGAGAGAGAGAGAGAGAGAGAGAGAGAATTTGTACTAATAGTTCAGTTATCACTTTCAAATTATTTTCTGAAGATCATTTATAAACCAGGGGTACTGCCAAAAAGGGCACAGTTTGTTTTTATGGCTCCTTGAGTCATTCTGCTAGATTTATTCCAGAAGGAGTAGGTCCTTTATTGGTGCAACCAGCACCGTCCGGGCATGTCTCATTCCAAAGCAGTCTTCCCAACTGGCTTTTTTCACAGTTCAAACCCTCCAAAGTTGGGGTGGGGGCTGAGGCAAAATAAAACTTTCTTCTAAATTTCATAAACACGGAAAGCTTTTACAGATCATGAGTAGAATTGACAAAATAAATTCAAACAGAAAAGGAAAGTTCTTCATTGTTCTGAAAAATATTGCAGGAATTAGAAAGTTTTAAGTGATAATTTTAAAGATTCTATATCTTTTAAAAATGTAACTTATGATGTCTATTTTGCTAAATATTTTTCAGAATTATCATGTTTGGCGTGTGGTGGCAACTATGGCTACAAAATTTGCCATAGGGGCGGTGTTTGGCCTTATTTATCTTTATACAGCTGAGCTGTATCCAACCGTTGTAAGGTAAGGATTACTTATTTTTTCTGTTGTTTTCCTGTTATCTTTCACTTATGTGTCATTTCATTATATTTAGCCTTCAAATATAAATGCTTTCTTTTCACAGAAGTTACCTGGAACTCTGAGATATGGGAAAATTACATTTTCTAAAATTCTGAATCTGAGGCTTTGTCTATCACCTTATTAGCAAGGATATTAGAGAAATTATATTGAAATAACACTGTTACCCTAAAATGATTTTAAATTTCAAATCAAATTAGCATGGCTCATAGCTAATTTCACCAATTTGGAAGCTAAAATTTAAGAGAAAAATTTGTAATTCACTTAAAATTTTCAAGAGGTTATTAAATAAATACGGTCACGTTGCTTAATGACAGGGATACGCTCTAAGAAATGTATCCTTAGGCGATTTCGTCATTGTGCGAACATCATAGAATATACTTGCACAAACCCAGAAGGTAGAGCCTACTACACACCTAAGCTATCTGATCTGGCGGCCTATTGCTCCTGGGCTGCAAACGTGTACAGCGTGTGATTGTGCTGAATACTGTAGGCAGTTTAACACTGTGGTAAGTATCTGTGTATGTAAACATATCTACACATGGAAAAGGTACAGTACAAATAGTGTTATAATCTTATGCAATCACCATCCTGTGTGAGTCCCACGTTGACCTCAACGTCCTTAGGCAGCGTAGGGCGGTCCTTATTCCCGTTCCCGGAGGGTGGAGAGGGGGCCGCAGTAGGCAGTTCCCACTCTCTGGGCCCTTCGTGCTTGGCTTGTCCGGGCTCTTGCTGCTGTCCTAACCCCCTCGTGTTTCCAGGTCGCTGGCCGTGGGGAGTGGCAGCATGGTGTGTCGCTTGGCGAGCATCTTGGCCCCGTTCTTCATCTACTTCAGCAGCCAGTGGATCCTCCTACCACAGGTGTGCCTCAGTTTATAATTTCATAATGGGGGTGGGTGTAGCAACACGATGAACAGCTTGCCTGCCGGTAAGTAGCGGGTGGTTGCTGTTTTATCATCTGTTGATTGCCTTCCGCCCCCGCCCAGCTGTTCAGTCCAACCCTGCCTGCCAGGAAAGGGCCTGTCCTCACCCTTGTCAAGAATCCGTGACCGCAGAAGGCAGAGCTCTGGTCTCTGTCACTTTCAGAGCCTCTGCGCCCATTCTCTGCTTTCCCACTGTGTGCCTGCCAGGCCAGGAGAGTTCTGGAGGCTCCCTGCTCCCCGGAAGATTCTGTGGTGCCTGATCTGTGGTTCTCAGCACACCTGAGTTCCAGGGGCCCCCGTGGGCGGGGCTTCCCTTCTGGGGCCTCTGGCTCCCGCAGTGCGGTGTTGAAGAGTGACAGCAGCGGTGCTCAGCTTGCAGAGTTCCGCCTGCAGGGGCTGGGAGGCTGGGAAGGCACGCGGAGCACTGTACACTTGGCTTTAGTATGACCCTCTGCTCAGGAGGAGAATGGGACGGGCGGGCGCTGCGGAGGGGAGGCATGGTGGTGCATAGCACTGCCATCCCCGCAGGGACCTGGGGGCCCGCCCTCCTCCTCCACGCTTCCCTGAGTGTCTTTGCCATTGCTGCCTCTGGGTCTCCTTCAGTGCTTCCTCTTTCTTTTTTCTGATTGCCCTTTCCACAGACTCATTCTCCAAGATTCCCTCCTGGCTCCTCCCCTCTCCCTGCATGTGTGACCTGTCCTGAGTTCCCACCTCTCCTCCCAGCTGCAGCCCCTGCTTCTGCTAGCTCGTGGATATTCTCCCTGGATGTCTTACAACAAACCGACATTTCCCCAGGAGAACTGGCCAGTGACTTCACTGTCTCCCACTGTTGGTTAAGGATAAGTCAGTGGCCTCAAGCGTGACGCTGCAGCATCAGCTTTTTATTCACCCCGTTCTTCCCTTCTCTCCTCCCAATCCGCTGGTCGTCAGATCCTCACATTTTCCCTCAAATCTGCCCCTGCTTGCCCGATTCCAGTGCCCAGTTCAATTCCTCGTCACCTCCCTGGTCTTCTCTTTGTACCCCATCCCCCCACCCCATCAGAACAGCATGGAAGGCACCACAGCCATGGCCCAGGGCCCCTGTCACCTTCAGAATAAAATCCAAGCTCAGCAGATATCCAGGGCCTTTCCAGACCGACCCTCTGCGGCGCATCTTCCCTGTTGTTCTGTTTCCTCACACAGCTTCCCCTCCTCTCTACACTCACCCTCTGTTGAAGTCCTGCCCACCTCCTCCCTGTCCTAAACCCCCTCCCTCCCCCTCCATTCCTCTGCCTAACAGCCTCTCCAAAGAGAATGCTCTTCCCTTTCACACCCCAACCCTGCCGAACGATCACATGTCCTTTAAGTGTCCTTGCCAGTATCCCAGGCCACCCGGATCCAGTGACCCCACCGGTCCACAGCACGGTCTGGCTTTATCAGGTGCATGTGTGTCTTTGTCTCCCGGGTAGACTGTTGGGCTCTTGCAGAGCAGGGCATTTTGCATCCCCACCACTGGGTCCAGCAAAGCATTTTCCTCACTTCGTGTGCCACCCATGCTGTAATTCGCTTAATGTTTTAGATCAAATGGATTGGCTTTTTGAAATTAGCTTTGTCCTGAACAATAGTATCAGTGAAATCATGGGTGTTAGGCTAGTTACATGTTTTTCTAAAATACACTAACACTAACATAATCTGAAAAGTAATAAAACAAAGTGTTTGGTACCACCTAGAGTCACCTTGTGCACACAAGCGGTGTGCACGTTGCTCTTTGGGGATCCTTGGCTCAGCACGAGTGTCTCCCATGTCCCAGCGGCAGAGGCTCAGTAAAGTTTACTTCACTGGGGTGTTAGGATCCCAGCCTCTTCCACGGGCTGACTCTGAAGTTGAAAAACAGTATAGACTGTCTGGCCTGCATAGCGAGGTGATTTTGGAGAGTCTACCACCTTATTTAGGGCATAGACTTCTCTAGAAGCATCTTCTTTGTACTAGCATTTTGTGTTTCTCATTTTAAAAAAAAAGATAAAAATGGAAAGCTGTTTTTTAGAACAATAAGTTAAAGCACACTAAAAGAAAATAGATATATCTGTAAAAGCAAACTTCTTTAAATTGACTAAAACCAAATAAAAATTTTTTTTAAAAAAAAGATCTCTGTAAGGGTCGAATAAGACTATGAAATTAAAAGGGATCTTTATTTTGATTAACAGATCCTTAACAGGCTCTATTTTAAGTGCTTTGGAAAAATTAGTCTTCATTTAATGCAGATATCATCGTTATCCCCATCTTACAGAGGAGGAGACTGCTGTATGGAAGGTAATTATTAGCCCATGTCACACACCTTAAAGGTGACGGAACTGGGATTCGAACCCACATAACCCACTACCTTTCACATAAAGTTAGCAAGCAAACAATACAAGAGGGGATGCAGAATCAGCCCCTCCTCCACCCTGACCCTGAAGGTTCCAGGCCCCTTCCTCACGACAGCCTCTGGCCGCAGGGTCTTGTGTATCTTTGCAGAAATACTCTGTGAAGGTCCTTCATTTGGATGCAACAAAAGTTGCCTGTTGTTTCTAATGAGTGAAAAAAAATAAATGATAAATTTCCCATTATTCTTGTTTATGGCTGTCAAACTGCCTGGGCAGCCAATGTTTTCATTTTGAGGAATGGAAACATTAGTCAAGAAGATAAGTTTATATTTTCTCTTTTGAAAAGAGACACATGAAAACCATTCGTTCTGATGCTTTTATTACCAACTGTTATTTTCTAGTAATCTAAAAAAGGTGGGCACAATTCTTTTGTGTGTGTTCATAAACTCATTTGGTGAAGATTTGTTGAGTGTTGATGTTGAACTGACCAGCCTGCGAGGTGCTGGGGAGCAGAGATGAAGGAAGCAGCCTCTGTCTAGAGAAACGTCCAGTCTGGCAGGGAAGGCGGGAGAGCAGACTGTCGCCAGACCTGGAGCAAAAGGCTGGAGAGAGGAAGTGCTGGGGCCGTGGGGCTCTAGGAGAGCTACCAACTGGCTACCAACCCAGGCAGTCCCGGGGGAGGCATCTGTGTCTGGAGGGACCAATAAGAGTCAGCTGGGTCTGGGAGGAGAGAAGGGAATGTCAGGCAGAGGGAACAGAAAAGCAAAGGCTCAGAGGGGAAAAGGAGCATGGCCACTTTGTGTTTGGATGCAAGCATTATCGCTTACACCCAGGTGGCTTGTGGGAAGTCAGGAGATACATCTGGAAAGAGAGGCAAAGATCTTAAAGGAAGTCAGGATGGAAGAACATTCAAGCTAAAGGCAGGTTGGAGAGGACAGAATGGAAAAGTCACAGTGACAGGACCTGGTGACCAGATAGATGGCTGTGGTGGAGAAGCGGGGAGTCGTTCTGGAAGCTGGAGGGATCCCAGAAGGGGGAACAGGCCTGCGGTGGGGTAGGGCAGCACACTAAATATCGTGTGTGATGCGTGTGAGGTGCCTGCAGGACGGCCGGGGCGGGGGGGTGCTTCACGGGCCTGGAGCTCGGGACAGCCCTGGCTGGAGGTGAAGGTTCGAGGAGAAACCCTGGGAGTATTTAAGCTGTAGTGGAAAGAGGGGCCCATGGCAGGGGACTGAGGAGCAGCCAGGGTGGTGGGTGACCTGGACTGCAAAGGAGCAGAGAGGGGAGGGAGGCAGGAGAGGACAGTGGCCAGGTAAGAGCAGGACAGGAAAAGGTCCCTTGGATTGGGCAGCAAGGGACCTGTGGCTTAGGCAGAGCAGTTTCTGTGGGGATGGGGTGGGTCAGGATGCAGAGGGGCAGTGAGAGAGAGCCGGGGAGAGGATAGGTGGGAAGGCCGGAGCGGGTGTGGCCCGAAGTACGCATCTTGTTAAAAGCTATAACAGCAATAATGATGGAGCATTAAAAAAAATCTTGTTTTTCAAGACGTAACAGTAGCAGTGATAGCTGGCATTTACTGGCTGCTTCCCATGGACAAGGCACTGTTCTAAGTGCCTCAAGTGTATTATTTAGTCTCATCCTCTCAACAGTCCTTTGGGGCAGGTACTATTCTTATATCCATTTTACTTACAGATAAGGAAACTGAGGAGCAGAGAGGTTAAGTAACTTGTCCAAGATCACACAGGTAGCAAGTGGCAAGTGCCCAGGCACAGTGGGTTTGGAGATTATAAAAGACTCTAGAACTTTCCTTTTTCCTCAGGGAAAATAGCCAGCGGAAAGGAAAAGGTCAAAAGTATGTGAGGAGGGAGGACTATTGCTGGAGACCTCTAAGGATTAGGTGAGGGGCGAAGGGGTCTGGAGAGCATGAGGGGAGCCCCCTGGCCAGGAGGAAGAGAGGTTGGGGCTCATTTGGATGTTTGGTTTGGGGGTTGTGGGGACGAGGGGAGCTGGCCAGGGCAGCAGGAGTGAGGAGGCGATGGGTAGTTTGTTTTTTTACTATTCTTACTCCCAAGTGGAGAAGAAAAATTTAGTCCTGTCTTGGATCTTCCATTTGATTCTATTTAATTTTTAGACTTATTTGGTGTTTTTCAGACCCTGACATAGGGCTCTTCCGGAGTTTCTAGGTTAGTGGATCTACCTGCTATGTCTTGAGACACCAGAAAACACCTTTAAAAATCCTTTGGAATGTCACTTTAAATTCTGCTACCGCTTCTAGGTTAAGCTTACTCATATATTTCTAAGAATTAGGTTATCAGTGCTCTGCAAAGCAAAATAAAAAACTGCCTTCCTAGGTCTCATCTGTTATGGATGCGGTCTCGCATCACTTCACAATTGCACTATGTTTTTTATGATTTTCATTCTCAGAGGCTGTAAATGTTCCAAGTATGTGGATTTATCGAAAAACCATGCCTTAATTTATTTTTATGGGGTCTTTCCAGCAAGTATTTTTTTTGCTAAAGGAGTTTAAATTATGTAAGGACAGATTGTATTTTGACAGATTGTCTAGAGATTTAGTTCCAAAAATCACCCAACATCTTCATAATGATCAACAGAGAATAGCTATTCAGACTTTAATTTTTAATGTGACTTGAGTTTTTGAAAGCAAACACCTTGGTGCTAGGCTTAAAGTTTGCCTTTTTTGTGTCAAAATCTGGAAAGTAAAGAAGTCATACAGAACTTTATAGGAAATCAGATAGACTCTCCCACAGCCCCAAAAGTACCAATTAGTTTTCATTGCCTTTGTTTTGTTTCTCCCTAAATTCTGTAGGTTCTGGTTTATCAAAGCATGTATTCATTTATTCTTTCATTCAATCCCCATCATTCACTGCAAGTGGATAGTGTACCGATTACTGGGGCAGGCAGGGTTGACTGAGACAGCCCCCGACTGGGAAGTACCAACGCCGGCCTCAGTTGCTTGACTCTTCCAGCAGACTCTGGGGTCTGGAAAGTGGGTCAAGGCCTTTTTTCTCTGTGACCACCACTCCTAGGACAGTGCCTACAGGACTAACAATGCAGGCAGAAGCTGGCAATGGAGGAAGCACTCCACTGTGGTTCATGAATGAGTGAATTAATGAATCATCAGATTAAGCCTAGTTGATGAGTTAAATAATTCCTAGTGAGCATAAGTAACCTAAGGTCTCACCAAGGAGTAATGTCTGCTAGGTCAAATTCAATTCTATTACCCACGGAAAAAGGTTGAGAAATTATTATTGTCTGAAGTGTACATTTCTTTCCTGATGTGTCACTTATCATCATCATTCTTATTATTTTTAATTCCTTCTAGTTATTGGTTGGGACTACATCCTTTATAAGTGGAGTGCTAACACTAAATCTTCCAGAAACTCACGGGAAGCCGCTGGCAACGACTTGGGAGGAGGCTGCAAAACTGGAGTCAAAAAATGATAGAAGTTCAAGTAAATTATCTCCCACAACTAATAATATTGTGTTGGAAAAAACAGAAGGGATTAACCCCAGGGATTCTAGTCCCGGTGAATAAATGTGCCATATGTGCTGTCTAGCACCTGACATACTGTTTATGTTAATGCCTTTGTATTACAGGAATATTATTCTCATCTCCTGCATGTTGTTTATGTGTCTTTTAAAAAAAATTGTAAGAAAGTTTTGAAACAATTGTTTTGTAAAAGTAAAAGAAATTAAAAAACCAAGATGAGAATTCTCATTTTTTAAAAACTGCTTTCCTATCGCTGTAAAATGTTTTTTCAACATTTGTTTTTCTATGCCATTGATTCTCAACCTTCTCCCCTCTCCAACACCACCACGCAGGGATTACACGTGTTCCCATCAGTGCCAATGCTGCCCTTCCCCGTTTCTCCAGGAGCTGTCACCTGGGAAGGGGCCGTGTGAGGGTGGGTTTCTTTTGACAAAGCCCCTTGAAGATTCCATTTCTGATATTCTTTCCCCTCTTCTGAGAGTCATAGCTCTAAATACAAGTCTTACTCAGAAATGCTCTGTCAAAAACGTTTGTCTTCACAACTGAACCATAAAAAACTAGAGCCACAAAAAAGATGTCTTCCTTTTCAACACCTTGAGCCAAGAAGGCTTGAATGTGCAGACAAATATGCTTGTGTTTGGTCCAGTTAAGGGACGCACACCTGCCAGGGTCCAAGAGTGAGTTTTCTAGTCTGATATTCTTATATTTTCCAAATTTATCAGATCCTCTCTGTGTCTTCCTCACAGTACAGAGCAACTGTGGCATTTTGGTGCACTGAAAACTTTTCCAGGTTGCAGATCATCTAGGAAACTGAGTTGAAGTGCCATCTGGATCTGTTGCCAATGTCAAAAATTTTGCAAGTATTCTCGCCTCTTTAAAAGTAATTTACCTGATGATTTTTACTCTCTTTTTTACTAAATTTTGTTTCCCCAACTTCACTTAAAACCACAGTCTCGGTTTGCACCCATAATCCTAGCACTCTGGGAGGCTGAGGCAGGAGGATTGCTTGAGGTCAGGAGTTCAGTACCAGCCTGAGCAAGAGCGAGACCCTGTCTCTGCCAAAAAACAAAAACAAAACAAAAACTGTAGTCTTTCAAAAATAGTTTAATATCCTGGACATTTCAACTGCAAATTGTGTCATAGTCTTATCTGTTAGAAGAATGCATTTCAGATTTACAGTAAGTTTCCCAGAGGTTTTGGGTTTTTTCTTACTATGGTTAAATCATAAGTTCATTCTTTTTTCTTTGCTCTTGAAATTTTGCTGTTGGATGTGTCTTATGTCCAGCGCATTTGAATTGATGAAGTATTGGTGTTATCTGCAGAGGCAAGTAAAAGAAGGCAATTATATAGATGTGAATTAAAAAAAAAAGCACTGCTAAGGGAAAAAAGGAGGGATTTGACCTGAATTATAGACTTTTTATATTAATTCAGCTCCTTGGGTAATTGCTCAGCTCTTCATGTGGACTTTCCACTTGTAAAAATAAATAAATAATAAAATAAATATAAATAAAACCAAGAACTTTTCTCCCTTTATGAAAGAAAACAGACCAAAGCAAACAGATATGAGAAGAAAGGAGGAAGACATTTCTTTAGCTTTTCTCTTATCTCTTGTTTTGTCTCCTTTTTCTTTTTCCTCAGTCTGTTTTTCTACTGTCATTTAAATTTTTCCTCTTAGCTAATATTTGATATTTTCTTGACTTTATTTTTATATTCTGTATTAGTTTGCTGGGGCTATCATTGCAAAATACCACTGACTGGGTGGCCTCAACAAGAGAAAATTATTTTCTTACCGTTCTGGAGGCCGAAAGTCCAAGATCAAGGTGCCAGCAGGGTTGGCTTCCCCTGAGGCCTCTCCTTGGCTTGCAGCTGGCCACCCTCCTGCTGCCTCTTCCTGTGGCTGTCCCTCTGTGCGTGGGCACTCCTGGTGTCTCTCCTTCTTCTTGTAAGGACACCAGTCATATTGGATTAGGGCCACATGCTAACAGCCTCATTTTAATTTAATCACCCCTTTAAAGACCTCATCTCCAAATATGTTACATTCTGGGGGTTGGAATTTCAGCACACAAATTTGGTGGCATTTCTTTACATTCGTATTGCCCATGGTCTTACTCAATGTGGGCTGCCATACAGCATACCATAACTGGGTGGCCTAAATAACAGAAATTTATTTCTCACAGTTCTGGAGGCCAAGAAGTCCAAGGTCAAGGTGCTGGCAAGGTAGGTTTCATTCTGAGGCCTCTTATCCTGGCCTGTAGGTGGCCACCGTCTCACTGTGGGCTCGCATGGCCTCCTCCTTGTGCACACGCATGTGGAGAGAGCAAGCTCTCTGATGTCTCTTGTTATAAGGGCACTAATCCCGTCATGAGGGCCCCACCCCCATGACCCCATCTAACCCTAATTATCTTCCAAAAGGCCCCATCTCCAATTACCATTTTATTGAGGGTACGGGCTTCAACATATGAACTTCTGGGGGACTCAAACATTCAGACCACAACATCCATGCATGTATCTCTGTATCAGTCAATTTCCAGTCAGAAAAACAGAAACCATCCAAAATATTTCTAACAGAGGAATTTAATGCAAGAATTAGTCACAAAAGTGTAGAAAGGACTGGTGGAACAAAATGGAGAAGGAGAAGTTACCTAGAGATCAGGAAGCCGCTACCATGGCTGGGCTGGGAGCTGGCAGACATGCACTTTCTGTATGTACTGCTTATGCCAAAACCACATTTGTTGCTGACCAGAAACCCAGGAGACTACACTCCTACTGATGCTACTGAAACTGCCTGTCATGCTTTCAATTTGAATTGAGTTAAATTTTTAGATTAATTTAGGGCAAAGTTACTCTTTTCTAGTATTGACTCTTTTCTCCACTGTCATGGGTTATCTCCCCATTTACTTGGTCATCTTTAATATCTTTCAATGAAATATAATTTTCTCCATAAAGGTCAGGCACATTTTTTGTTATATTTATTCCTAGTTATAAATGTCCATTACAATTAGAAATGCTAAGTTTCTAATAATTATATTTTCTAACTGCATATTGCAGGGATTTAAGAATGTGATTAATTTTTTTTTTTTTTTTTGAGACAGAGTCTCACTCTGTTGCCCTGGCTAGAGGGAGTGCCGTGGCATTAGCCTAGCTCACAGCAACCTCAAACTCCTGGGCTCAAGCGATCCTTCTGCCTCAGCCTCCCGAGTAGCTGGGACTACAGGCATGCGCCACCGTGCCCGGCTAATCTTTTCTATATATTTTTAGTTGCCCAGATCATTTCTTTCTATTTTTTTAGTAGAGACAGGGTCTCGCTCTTGCTCAGGCTGGTCACGAACTCCTGAGCTCAAACGATCCACCCGCCTCGGCCTCCCAGAGTGCTAGGATTACAGGCGTGAGCCACCACGCCTGGCCAAGAATGTGATTAATTTTTATATGTTGATCTTATATCCAGCAACATTGATAAAAAGTGTTTTTAATTCAAAAGGAAAAAAATTCTTTATTGGGAGAAAAACTAGGCTTTTCATTGTGACAATTTTCAAATATTCATCATACAGGAAGCTGAACATCCCTTGTTCCTTCAGGATTTCTTAATATGTGCAACCTTCTGATTTTATACTTGGAAAATAGTGATGATACATGTATCTATGATAGTTGGAACCTAGTCATAGCACATCGTAGCTGTCTCTGTTTGTGAATATTTCAAGGAGTACTTCACCACAGCATTGGAAAGGTCAGAGAACAAGCCACATACAAGTAGGCAAGCTTCAGGCGGGTGCCCTTGTTACTTGGTTTTATTTGACTGAGTTCCCTGCATTAACTTGACCTTGGCAGGCAGTGAAGCAGGAGAGGCAGTGGAAGCCTGCGAACTGAAAAGCCTGGCTAAAAGCATGCCTGCTTGAGCAAATCAACTTTCTTCACTTCAGTCTTCTCGTTTGGAAATTCAGGGTCATCATACAATGTCCCTTTTCGGAATGTGGAGATTAAATGAAAAATATATCTACATCATTTAATGCCACCTTGCACAGGCCTAGTATCTTACAATGCTGTTTCTCCATTCTCTGTGTACTATTCCACCACCTGTTAGGTGTCCTGTCCAGTCGTGGTCTTGGCCAGTTTGCATTTGGGACCCATCTGTCAGTGCTCCACCATGCTGTTGCTGTCCTGAGTTGACTGTGCCCTACAACGTACTGTTGTCCTCCTGTGTGGACTCTGCAATTTCATCATCTGTGGATAACTGCCATCTACCTTGTGACCTGGCAGTCAGTTTTGGTCCATGATCGCAGCAGGGAAGGTTAACTCTGACGCCAATGATGCATAAACTTCAGGCCCCTTCACTTGCACTGGCTCTTGTGAGGGACTTTAGTAATGGATTCATTTGGTCATAAGATTCTGTAAAATTTTGCATTAAATAAATTTTACAAAAGTAATATTTTGACTAAGATCAGTTAAGACCACTGCCTTTTTCCACTCTGTTTTTCCTTCTGTCAATTTCCTCCTCTGTCAGATGGCATCGAAGTGGTCATGGGCAGTTTTTCTTTCATGATTTGGTATATATCTTTTACTTTAAAGAGGGCTCTTGAAACTGTATAAACTTCAGACCCCACAAAAGCTGAATCTCCCCTCAAATCACTGTTAAAAAGTGTGCTGTTGGGGAAGTTCATACTCAAAATACAGTCTGACTATATTCAACCAAATGCTCAGTTTTGAGGGCCTGTCCATCCCCTTTCAAATATTTATTGAAAACATACGAAATGCAAAGGGCTCATTCTACGAAATGATGTATGCAAAGGGGTGCGTAACAAATTCCTGTCGACGGTGAAGAGGAGCGTTTTCTGATTTAAAATTGTAAAGGCGGACTATGGAAGCCAACATCTCTGGCAGCTTTCCCCAGTGGAGTGTCTTGGAGTTGTGGGTGTTTGTTGTCGTGTCTGAATTTGCCAGAAGTCAGTAATGGTGCTATTTTTATTTCTGAAGTCTACAGTGGACTGGTATTTTACTGGCAACTGCTAGTTCTCCAAGTAAATTCATTTTCATCATTCATTCCCTGCCTTTCTCTGGGCTCACCCACCACATCAGACACCAAACCTTAGAGATCTTCATGGAAGTTCTGATAAGTAAGTCTTGAAAGTCTTTATGAGGAGGAAAGGGCTCGATTATAACTGCACTACTTCTGTGTCTGGAATCAGGGCTACTTGCCAGTATAGCAGAGGCTTGAGCCGCCCTGGCTCACACCTTCCCTGCCGTCCTGTCCTGACCTGTTGCTGCACGCAGGGAATCCCGGGCCCCCGAGCCTGGCTTCAACAGTCCTCTGAAGAACGCAGGTTCCATTGGCTTCAGGCCCTTAATTTACTGGCATCTAGCACACGACCAAGGCTCACAGCACAAGCCAGCAACACCCAGGGACAGCAGAGCAGGAGGGGCGGTTGGGAAGAAAGGCCCCAAATGTGCTGCAGAGGGGAGGTTCCGGGGACCCCCCCAGCTCACCGGCAGTCTCAGGCAGACCACGTCATCTCTTTGGACCTCAGCCACTCACCTGTAAGGTGATAGCACTAGATCCCACCAGACCGTCCCTAGGGCTGTTTTAGCTCTCTCCTCAGTGATGGTTTTCCCATCAGTTTTCTGAATGATCCCTCATTCTGATCATATTGTTACTGCTCTGTGTAAAGAAAGATAAAGGACTTATTAGTCTTACCCATACACAAATAAGCTTTCTTTCTGGGTTTCATTTCTAAATACATTTGCCTCTTCTTGCTTTTCCGAGGAAAGGAGAGCCCTGACCCTGGCAGGGGGCAGGAGGGGCCTTCCTAGATACCTTCTGTGGCACCACCGCTTGCTGAACACAGCCCTCGGCCTGCCCTGCTTCCCGCTTTCACACTCCGCCCTTGCACACGCCTTCCCTTCCCTCAGGCGCTCCGAGCTTCCTGCCTCTGAGGCTTTGCTCACACCACTCTCCCTCCGGAGATTTCTCTCCCTCCTCTCCATCCAAATCCCACTGATTCTTTGGAGCCTTCCCCACTTGCCATCCTCTCCCCTGGACCCATGTGGTTCCACCATACTCCCCTCTCTCCTGAGCCCTCACAGCCCCTCATAGCGCATCTGTGCCCGTGGTTAGAGGATTGTCTTGTTTCCTTTCTTTTCTTTTTTTTTTTTTTGAGACAGTCTCGCTCCGTTACCCTGGCTAGAGTGAGTGCCGTGGCGTCAGCCTAGCTCACAGCAACCTCAAACCCCTGGGCTCAAGCGATCCTACTACCTCAGCCTCCCAGGTAGCTGGGACTACAGGCATGCGCCACCAAGCCCGGCTAATTTTTTCTATATATATATTTTTAGTTGTCCGATTAATTTCTTTGTATTTTTTTTAGTAGAGACGGGGTCTCGCTCTTGCTCAGGCTGGTCTCGAACTCCTGAGCTCAAACAATCCGTCCGCCTCGGCCTCCCAGAGTGCTAGGATTACAGGCGTGAGCCACCGCGCCCGGCCTTGCTTCCTTTCTTGAGGGAGAAAACCTCCTAGAAATCATTAAGTAAGGGCTCTTATGGCCCTTACAGTATGCCTTGGACAAAGTGCTCTACAAATGTTTGTTGATTGATTTTTTTTATAATAGCTGCTCAATAAAATATGACACCACCTGTGCTTTTGTGAAATATATTTATTTCATCTTCATCTCAGTTTTCTGCCATACAGCTCCTAAAATCCTTGGACTCTCTGGAGTGATATGAGTGTCTTTTGTATGCTAATGAAATAACTGGTGGCCTGGGAGCCCCTAGACAGGCTTAGAATGGGGGCTGGTCACCTGGAAAGACCAAGGCATAATTAGAGGTTTGAGGCCCAAGAGGGGAGAGGGGGCTGAAGGCGAAGTTGATCGCCAATGGCCAATGATTTAATCCGTCGCATCTGGTAGACAAGCTTCCGCGAAAGGCCAAAAGGATAGGAGAGATTCCAGATAGCTGAACACACGGAGGTTCTTAGAAGATGGTGCCCCAGAGAGGGCATGGAAGCTGCATACCCCTTCCCACAGGCCTTGCCCTCTGCATCTCTGCCACCTGCTGTTCATCTGTATCCTTCGTGACGTCCTTATCAATAAACTGGCAAATATAAGTAAAGCATTTCCCTGAGTTCTGTGACCAGCTCTAGCAAATTGAACCTTAATTAGCAGCATGTGAGGAGAGGGTTGTGGGAACCCCGATTTATAGCCCATTGGTCAGAAGCACAGGCCACAGCCTGGGGCTTGTGATTGGCATCCGAAAGAGGGGGGACAGTCTCCTGTAACTGAGCCTCAAGCTGTGGGATCTGACGCCATCTCCAGGTAAGCTGGCCAGTGTCAGAATTGAATGGAATCAGAGGACACCCTGCTGATGTCCGCTAGAGAATCTGCAGAATTGATCGCTTAGCCTGCGGGGGAAACAGCCCCACACTTCTAGTCACAGGAACGTTCTATATTGAGTGACCATGAGAGTAGTAAGAATAGTAGGAGAAAAAACAGTGGGTTTTTTCCCTCTATCTCCTGGTCCACCTTACCAGGAATGTTACATATCTTAACTCACCAGAGGCTTACAACTACCTGCGAGGGAGATCTTGGTTTGTTCCCACTTTTCAGATGGGGAAGCAAGCTCAGAAATCAGGTGACTTACTCAAGGTAGAACAGACAGTTTGCCTGGCACCAAAGTGCATGCTTTGGTTAAGAGCTTGAGCCTTGGCGTCTGATCCTCAGACTGGGCTTGATCACTTAAGAGACCCTAGGCCCTTCCTTGTTTTGGAGCCTCAATTTGTTCGTCTACAGAATGGGCTTAATAGTGCTTACTTCATAGGGTGGTTATGTGATACGGGGTCATGCGCATGGTTGATGCTAAATGTATATTAGTTAAAATATTATTGTCTCTATATTGGTACATTAAACCACCTGCCTGGACATAAACTTATTGACTGCAAAGCGTGTAGAGCCTAGTACTCAGCAGACACTTGGCAAATATTGGTTCCCTCGTTTGAATATGTGGGCTAAAGAATCATTTGGGTCCTATCCCGGATGGTCTCCTGAATAGTTTTTTCAGCTCTAATCGGGTCATCGTCTTAGTGACAACAACATTACTCTGCCCTTGCCCACTCCTTGCCCTGCCCCCAGCTGACCCAGCAGAGCCAGGCACCCATCGGGAGACTGCGGCTCGCTCTGGGCAGCCACATGAGGTAACCGGGGTTGGCTGCTGGCTAGAACTTGCTGGAAGTGGGACAGGCTCGCCATTGTTTACCACACCTCCAAATCAGCTGGAGGAATCCCAGGCTGGCGGCAAGGTGGAGCGTGTTGAGCATGTGGAGCAGGAAGGGAAGGCTGCTGCAAGAGAACCCGCTCCCCGGGGCTGGGCAGAGACAGCTTCCCCGAGCTTATGAGATGAGGTCACTTGCTCCTTTCTCCAGGGTAATGAGTGACAGAGACCCAGCCGTGTGGGCCAATGGAGAGTAAGATTAGAGGGAATGTCCTTAATAAACTCCCCAATGGGAAGCAGTTTTGCTTTCCCTCTGTCTCTCGGGGCGTGGGACCAACCAGTCGCTGGAAAACAAGTTTTGGTGCCAGAGACTTCAGTGGGTTCCAAGACTGCTTTTTCAGAGACAGGTACTGAATCCTCCTGCTTTTGGCTCAGGGGTCATTCTGTCCATACTCTGGGAGTTTGGGGGTATGTCTTAATAGGGTCAGGGGACAGTGATTGACAGGTCACTGTGCCAGGAAGCACCCGCCTTGCCAGCGCACTCCTCTCCTCCCTGGCAGCTGGTCATTCTAAGCCGCAGACTGCCTGCCCTCGCAATTTATCACAGCTATTTTGAGAGGGTTGCTGTAAGAGGAGGCCGATGTGAAATAGTGAAGCCAGTAAGGGGATGGGTGGCTGCCTCCTGCCTCCAGGGAACACACGAGGGGCTGTGCTCCTCGGGCCTGTCCCAGCCCTGGCTGGCCTGTTCCCTCAGCTGGGCAGCCCGTGGGACAGCAATCAGATTAACAAATGGCTGTGGAAATGCATAGTCTGCTGGAGGAACAGAAATAACATTACACCCCATTGGAGGGCTTTAAACTCTCTCAGTGCAAGAGACCTTCAGAACCAGAAGAGAAGGCAGAGACCACCGACAGCTAAGCCCACGTTTGCTCCTTCAGAGGGACTGCTCACCCCCTCCAGAGGAAAGGCGCATCTCTGTGTGAGGGAGGCCACGGTTCACACCATGTGCCCCGATGCCCTGGGCACTGCTCTTTGGACAGAGGAGGGCGACGGTGCCCAGGGCAGATTTATGGGCTGGCTTAGCCCAACAGGCTGCTCTGGGGCTGGAGCTCTGTCCAACAGGGGTGACAATGACCACCTGGGACAATTGCATTTTCTCTCTCCAGAGTTTCAACCTGAACCATACAGAGAGAGTTAGAGAGCGTGGACAGACATGGACAGACAGACGGGGAAGCCAAGGCAGGCAGGGAAGCTGACAGTGGAGCGGGGCCCAGTGGGAGGGTGTGGGTGGGTGTGGAGCCCTCGGCAGCCGTCGTCCCCACGCGGGGTGCCGGTCTCAGGACGCCCAGCCAGGCTCCTGCACGTCCACGCAGACTCTCACAGGAACCCACTTTATAGGACAAGCTCAGTGGGTCTGTCTTAGTTACCACCTAAAGGAGCTAATCAAGAACCCATCGGTCTGTTTTACACTGAGGTAGTGTAGGAGACCACGGGCCACTGCCCAGGTTACGGAACCAGTCCAGGACCGAGTCCAGGCAGGAATCTAGGTTTCCCTATCTGGAAGCATGCTCTCCAAGGGCTGGGGGAGTTCAGGCGTGGGGGGTTACAGGGTGGGGACAGTGACTGGGGCAGATGTCCGAGGAGATGACGAGTTCAGTCACTCAAACTTTCTGTAACGTCCTTATGATTAAAAGCACATTTGTGAACAGTAAGAGTTGAGCTCTAAATTGCGCGTGGGTCGTGCCCACTCCTGACTGCTCCCCAGGTGGTTCCGGGAGCGGAGACTGCCCGGCTCACCTCACCAGCCTTCCCCAGGTTGTGCCCACAGGGAAAATGGTTAGTAAAGGGGGCAGAAGGAGTAGAAATCTCCCCCCAGATGCAGACCTACTGACCAATCGTGTGTTCTAAAGGCAAATCCATCCCATTTTGTGTTAACATCTAAAAGCCCATAGAGACCTTGCTGCCCGTACCCCAGTGTTTAATGGGAAGAGAGCTTAGAGGGATGTTTTCTTTATCCCACAGGAAACATCAACAGGGCTGGGGGCAGTGGGGGCAGGTTAAAAAAAAAAAGAAACACCAACAAGAGAGGCCTTTTTCTGAGAGGCTGAAGACCTAAGGAAGGAACTGTCAGGGCCAAACTTTGTCTGGACGGAGTAATCCTTAAGACAAGGCGCGCGGCCCACGTGTCCCTCCTCACAGGCCATGGACACGGCCCGGGTAGCGGTGGTGGGGGCAGGCGTGATGGGGCTCTCCACCGCGGTGTGCGTGTCCAGACTGGCCCCCCGATGCTCCGTGACCGTCATCTCAGACAAGTTTACTCCTGACACCACCAGCGACGTGGCAGCCGGGATGCTTATTCCTCACGCTTACCCAGGTGAGAGCGATTCCGGCTCCTCTGTCGGAGATGACGGATGTGGGGTGGAGTGATGTCGGTGGAGTTCTGCCAGCACAGACGGCCGGCAGTGTGCGTAAGTGCAATGGGCAGTTTTAACATCCTGTTGGGGCACCTCCTAGGAAAGGTTCAGTCATGCTGCAGGACAAAGACCACGTTCAAATCTTAGCAGTTGAAAGAGTAAAGGTTTGCTCTTGCTCACGCTGTATGTGGGCTGAGTGTCAGCAAGGGTTCCGCTTGTTACCCACGCACCCAAGCCGTGGAGCAGCTGTCACCCTGATTTATCGCAGCACACGTGCCTGGGGGCAAGGGAGCTCCGAGGGTCTCGCCTTGCGGCTAAATGCTCTGGTCAGGAAGTGACTTTCAACGGGTCTGATGACAGCTTATTGGCAGAGCTAGTCACGTCCCCCACCCCTCAGGAGGAGGCCGGCAGGTGCGATTCTGTGAGGTCCCCAGATGCATAGCGGAAGCATTTGATGAACAGCACTGAGGACTAAACAGTTGGTGACTCTAAGTCTTTCAGAAATTACTCGTAACGGGACTAAAATTATCCTAACTTCTAAGCCAGTATAAAAACAACGAGTCAGTATGTATTTAGGCCTGAAGATGCACTGATCCTTGAACCTGGCCAAGCATCCTTTGTGTTCTACCTTCTACGCATTCAGTGAGAGGACGGAAATAGCATTAACCAAGATCACCTTGCAGCTAACGAGGTTTATACACACTGTCCCCACTTCCTCAGTTCTACTCTCTTTCTTCCCTTTAATTTTAGTTTTTATTCTTTATCAAAGTTATATGTGCACATAGTTTAAACAGTCAAGTAATTTACAACATTGATTACAAAAAGCAACAATCTGGAATATGCGAATCACCTTGTCCTTTCAATCTGGAAACACTGTTCTGCAGTCCAGGAAGCAGCCTTTGAGTTACTCAATTGTTCATTTCCTCCTCCTGATGTCTCTGACTCTCTTTCTGGAATTGCTGTCATATGGGGCCTCCTGGACGGGTCCTCCAATTCCTTTAGCTTTTCCCCTCTCCTATTTCTATCTCTCTCTTTATTTTGCTTTCTTGAGATTTT
>RJWJ010016965.1:0-33524 GCA_004363605.1 Indri indri
GTCTCAGTGGTGATTATTGCCTGGCTACCTCTGACGTTTATTCAAAGCCAGAGGTCTCTTTTGTCAGGAGGTGGTGAATCTTACCAAGACTGGGTCCTTTCCTTAAGGGAAGCATGTTTCTTTCCAGCCCAAGTAGGTCCAGAAATGCCTTCCAGGAATTAGGGCTTCAACTCAGGGGCTTCAGGAGTCCGCTTTGTACTTTATTTTACTGTGGCTAAGCTGATATGCAAGTTGTAAAGCAAAGTCCTCTGAGCTCTTCCTTTTCCTTTCCCCAAGTGGAAGAATACTTTCCCTGAGCCCCGCTGCCTATAGTTGGGGGAAGGGTGACACAGGCACTGGCTTAGCCACAGCTGCTGGTGACTCACCAGGTCATATGCACCATAAGTCCATTGGATCTGAGCCAGCCAAGTCTCAGGAAATGCCCAGGGACTGCAGCCTTTGTGATCTGCCTGCCTTATGAATTTGGTTCAGGCCCCAGGCTACTTTTATCAGTGGTCTGTGGGGCTAGCTGCAACTTGGGTTTTGGGGTGGAGGATTTCCCTCTGGCCCAGTTGGTTTAAATGTTTCCTCCATGGGCACCAGCAGAAATCTGCCCTGTGCTGTGTTCCCCTGTGCAAGGGTGACCATGAGTTTCGATGTAAAGCCCCAGAATCACTTCATTCTCCCTCCCCTGGGCACACAGATTCTGTTTCCACTCAGCGTGCTGATGTGGCACTGCTGGGGCATGGGGCAGAGGTGGTGCAGGCCATGCAAGGCTGTCTTTTCTGCCCTCTTCAGTGCCTCTTTCCATGATATAATGTTAAAACAAGGTAGTATGATCACTCACCTGATTTTTGGTTCTTCTGAAGGTGCCTCCTTGTGTATGTGGTTGTTGAATTTGTTGTTTGTGTGGAGTGACAATCGCTGGAGGTTACTATTCGAACACCTTGCTCTGTCTACTCTTCTAGAATTAATCTTTTGATGAAACATGATAAAATTACATACTGATTCATGAGTATACACATACACACACACAAAGATAAGAATTTCCTTTATAATTTTAGAATATTAATTATGAATTCTTTCAATCTCCCTTCTCTTCTTTTTCTTCCAGCTCCATCCTTCTTCTCTTTCTGTCTCTCCCTATTCCTCTTCCTGTCCCTGTCCCTATTCACTACCCTGACACATATACTCCCTGATCTGAGCCTATAACTGTAAGAAATGATGGGAGCATCGATAGATGACCTGGTGAGCTTCAAGTTAAGACACATGTAATATTAAAATGTTCTCTTTAAACTTCCAGCTTTCCATTGTGATTTAAAAATTTGCATTATCATTTTAAAGGATTAATTTTATTTGGCAGTCCCTCCAAGATTCTGCTCTTAAAATCACTCTGGGAATTAACAAATGCATTTGGTTTCCAAATCGGCTCAGCTTGGCACCTTCAGCTGCAGATTGCACTGAGCTTGCTTCCCTCACCTTCTTCTTGGTACCCCCATTAACTCGGAGGAGGAATACATCCCGAGTGGACTATAAAGAAGTCTGTTCAGAGATCTCTCCTTGTCTGTTTTGAGGGAGAATTTCATTTGACAAGTTTGGCATGAATGTTATCAGTCAATTAATAATTAATAAAATTGGACTCGAGTGAAATTAATCTTCAGAGTACTGGCAAATCCATCGCAGTTCTGCTAATAAGGATTCAATGTGCATGGAAATCTTACTGGAGACTGAATACATCTGTTCCTTGTGTGGTTAGCCTGATTTTTCCAGCCCACTCTAGTCATTGGCATTGGTGTGGTCCACATAGTTATGTCACAATAGCCATGATGAAGTGATGTTGGAGATAATTACTATCCTCTTTAGCCTCTCAAATATTCAGTGGAAGTAGGCTATCCCTTGTCCACTTGTAGGTAGCCAAATTTTATTTTGGACAAAATGGACAAAATGTGTGGGTGCCATTTTTTAAAATATTTACTTTAAGAGCAGAAATACTAGAGAGACTTTACAGAATGGGAAAAAAAGGAAAAATAAAAATTTCCATCATAACATTGTCTAATACATCTGGTATCATTTTGATGTGGACCCTTTGAAGGCTTTTTCATGTGTACTTTTAAATAGTTATAATCCTAATTTTGTATGTTGATTTTCCCTTGATACTATTTCAGAAACACTTCTACATTACAACTTATAGTTTTTAAAGTATCAATATTATATTATCGAGCTAATAGATATCATATACTTTGCCTAAACATGTCCTATTGTTTGATATTTGGGCTGCTTGCAACTCCTGAAGATTTTAAATAACATTATAATGAATAGTTTTGTGCATAGATATTTTGCTTTATTTTCTTAAAAGAGATTGACAAAGTGCTATTATCACTGCTTGACTTTTGAATGGTTGAGGTTAATAACATTTTTCTTCTACTTGAAGTGCCATGGAGTCTCAGAAGGAGAGAACTGTGAGCTTACACGATAATTCTATAAGAGCATTATTCAATTGGATAGTTTCAAATGCCGTTTTTATTTTCCCTTTCTTAGAACCAGCTGAATTATCTTCATCTGTAGAAATATCAACAAGAGCAGCAAAAGCTATGTATTGAGTACTTATGCCAATATGCAAAGCCCTTCATTTACATTTCGTTATCCTCACATCAATCCCATGAGGTAGATATTACTATCACACCTACTTAGCAGATGAAAAAGGAAAGGTACAAGATGGTTAAGTAACTTCCCCAAGGTCACATTAGGTAAATGGTAAAACTGGGATTCAAACTCTAAGTCTAGTGATACACTTCATGACTTCATTATCTGGACTCTCTGAAGGTCCATAAAGCGGACATCCTTTTTTCACAATGTTGCTAAAAAGTACCAAAGATTCATGCTCTGCATGTTTTAAATGCCACTCCCACTGTTTGTGGAAGTTAATAAATAAATTCAGGTGAGTAAGAACTCTGCAGACTTAGTAATCACTTAAGGAGAAATATTGGATACAATTTAGTAATAGACTATATGTTTGTCGGTATCTGTGTGGCTAGATTGAAAAATTCTTGACCAAAAACCCATGTCTTTTGTGTCCATTTCTACATTACTAATTTCAAGCATAGTATTCATACACCTGGATATTTACCGTTTGTTGAATTAATAAATACTCCACACCAAATGCCAACTAATTCTTTCAAAGTAATTTGCTCACCAATAGCATCTGAGCCATTTACTGTGCCTTGACCAAGTGTACCTGTGTATTGCTCAGAGTTTTTCATCCTTTAAATCCCTTTTCTCATATTAAATTATAATAACTCATTGTAGATTGCACAAACCGTCCCTTAGAAAAACAAAACAAAGCTAACAGTGAAACTAACAACAACAAAAAAATACCAGTCTTAGAACCTACACAAGTACTTGCAATAAGAAAAAAATAAAGCTGAAAAGGTTTTAAATCCTGTAGAATCAAAATTAATAAATATTTAAATAGATATATAAAGTATAACAGTGCTATGAAGTCAAATGCAATTCCACTCAACTCTTAAAATGTTATAAATTATATTTATTGTGGTAAGTAGGCATATTTTATTATGCTTAAAATGGTGTGGGGTGGAGTTTTCAACATTAAGGTTTTCCAAGACTGCTAAAGTCATAACTGTACACCACTGCTACTTGGTTTGAATAAAAGACAGCTCATTATTCCCACACTCATTCCTCTGGCTGTCGATGGTCTGATTCCAGAACAGCAAGTTTACTTGCTGAGGGAGTGGGGTGAATACTTAACTAAACCCACAGCCACTGAAAACTCACCTCTTCTCTGAAATGTAGAGCTGATAGAGTTGTCACTATATTTTTTGATTACTTTAGTCCAACAGAGTTCTTTATTTTGGTCTCTCAGAGAGAGCATACAATATACTATAACTTGATGGTGTTGATATTTGCAATAAATAAAGGTCTTACCTACCAGCTATTGATTGCTGAACGGGGAGCTTTATCTGGGTCATGCATCTTTGTTGATATTCTACTTCCCCACACCTGTTCTACTTGTTAAAACTATTTTTCTACTGTATGAGAGAAAGTATAGAAGAGCAACTTACATCTTAACCAAACTGGGCCCCCAAACTATAGAAATGGTACAATTACCTCCTGAATTAATATATTATTAATTTTGATAGAAAAAGAAATGTATTGACTATTTGATAATAGCAATATTTTTATGCTTTTGCTTCCAAGTAATATTTGGCATTGCTTTTTCTGGTTTAATGAAGTTTCAAATTGATAGGAATTTTATATGTGAATACACACTGAAAAGACTTGTGTCATTCACTCAAACACAATGTTCTTCTGGTTCCACATTGATGCATGTTCCAATATTGACATTAGGAGACTTTATCCAGCTACATGTTTATTCCTACCCTTAGCTTTGGGAAAAATTTGCCACATTGGAGGAAACAGACTTTCTAGATATAGAGTTCATAGATTTAGCTTTGTGTCAAGTCTGCTTCTGAGTTGGTCCCTCAGCTGAGCTTTGCTGATGATCTCTGGTTGCTGTGGTTGGGTCTCCACCATGAGAGGCTAGACCTCCCAGATGCCAGCTGTCCATCTGATTGATTTGATTTCTGCTTATTGCCTGCCATCAGATTCACCTGATAACAAACTCTGCTCACCTGTAGGGCTATCCACCTGTCGTCTTCTTCTGGATGTCTTGAATACTTCACACCTGTCTTCCTGAACTTCCTTCCCTACTCAGCTAGTTTTCCTTAGTTTGTTTCCAGGCTTTTCATAACAGCCTCTCCTCTGTCCTGTCTGGCCCTGGTGGAATGGCCTGACGTGTGTTAGCTCTCCTCTAGATTGGCCATTTGTATTCCTGACAAAATCCCTGGTCCTGAAGCAAAAAAGAATGAGAAGCAAAAGGCCGTGAATGAGTATATAATATGTAAGTAAAATCAAATGCTTTCTTCTATCTTAAGTTATTTTAAGCCATGCTGAAACAAAGTGATTTTTTTTCTTTTTTAAAGACAATCACACCCCAACTTTTTCATTAATATTCTGTATAGAAATCTTTGGATTCAGGCAAACGTAGTCAAAATGAAAATGGATTCTTTTTCCTGATTTGGTGCTCAATTATCAAAATGTATAACTTGTAGTTGGGAGAGAATTTTATAGATTTAAACATGGGAACTTTTTTTCCCATTGTATTTTCTATCATAGCTTGAACTTTAAGAAATCTCCTTTATGACTGTTGTCCTTCTGTGTGGCTACTCTCAGCTGTAACACTTCACCATTGCTTTCTCTCTTTCCTAAAAGAAGGTGCTTCCTCCCTTGCTCAGTATCAAATTAGCCAGTTACGGACGTTTGTTATGAAAATTTTTTTTCTTTTTTTCTGAAGTTGGAGACTCCTGTCTTAGCTCAGGCCAGACATCCTATAAATATGTGTCATGGATCTCAATGGGAATGAGACCAGACAGAGAGTAGAGCTGAATTTGCATAAATACACATGTGAATAGTGCTTATGGTAGAAGGTCAGTGACATCACCTCTGTATGAAGGAAAAGCCTTAATTATCTTTTGTTAAAATTTATTTTTCAAATTGACAGATTAAAATTATATATATTTATGATGTTTTGATATACATATGCCTTAATTATTCTTAATGAAATAACTCTCCTGGCTCGATTCTTCTTTATTTGTTGTACTTTCTCATCTATTGATGGCAGATTTATCAATCATGGAGTAGAATTTTCTTTGTTGTTATTCTTATTTGATGTTTTGTTTTATCTGACAAGGGTCATGATTTTCCTATTGAATTTATACATGCCATCTTCCTCATTCCCTGTGTTCATATAGAGGAGGAAAGCTCACCTGTGGCAGTGCATAAACTTGTGAGCTACTCTGCTGCTTGTGGAAAACTTTCCGCCATCTAGTAACCTTTAGTATACTGTTGAGAACAGAGCCTATTTTGTGACTCCAACCAACTACATTTTTGTTTTGTTTTGTATTTTTGAACATTGGGATGGGAATGAGGCAAATAAGCTGAAGCAGAAAAATTATGCCTTTTAATCAGAATTGCCTAAAACTATGGTTGCCCTTACCTTCTGGTGTCTGAGTGGTTAGGGTGTGTTCTATTACCCAAACATCAATTACTCAGCCTGAAGTGATTTAGATTTAAAGCAGAAGTCATACCCTTCTGTAATTAAGGAAGTTTGATCAATGATTCTGACATTTTTACATTTTCACTATTGTGAACAAGAAAATCCAGTTTTAAGATTTGCCCTTTAAGAAATTAAAAATTAAAAATTAATCTGATTGAATATAAAAAAGAAAATTTCAGATGTCATTCCATCCAATAAAGGACAGTTGTTCCTTTCCCAAGTCCTGACATATAGTGAGCATTAGCTTTAATATTTTGATAACACTTTGCTAAAACCTTGGGATAAAAAGTTAAAAATCTAGTCAAATATTTCCAAATAATCTCATGCAACTAATGGGGTTGAAAAATAAGCCAACCTCTGATGAATAGGTATTGCCGATTTAAAAGAGTTCCCCAAAGTACTCTATGTTTCATGAAACTTTCATTGGCAAGTTACACATCAGGCAGTGAAACTTAATTTTCTGATATAGTATTTAAATTATAATTTTTTCATATGGAATGTTTTGTAATTTATAAAGTTTATTGGGTAAGTGATGTTGAGGCTCAGATTTAGAACTAACTATCCTCTAATCCAATGCTAATTTTGGACTCACCTGAGGACTCTTGTGATCCTGTTTTCCTGTCCAATAATTTGATGCCAGAACTTTACCCTTACATGACAGTTTTCCCCTACATTGAGAGGGAAGGCATAGAATGTTAAAACGAAGATAGACTTTGGAATTATAAGGAAATGAGGTTAAATTTTGTTTTTGACTCTTACCAGGGATGTAATATTGGTCGATTTACCAACTTTTTGTTCAGTAACATTTTTCTCACATTATGATTGCTATAATTTAATGAGAAGATAATATGCACTGATATAATGATAATATATAGGTCTTTTAAAGCAAATTATTAATAGTATTTCATTTAATTTTCACAAAACCACCATGAGATAGATATTGTCATGTACATATTAGATGTGAGGAAATTGAGTCTTAGGGAGGCTAAATTATTCTTTTAATTTTATACAGTAAGTGCCAGCATGAATATTCAAACTCAGACCTTTATTTCCCTTTCTGACAAATGATATCAGATTACTCTTGCAAAGTTGTTGAGAATTTAATGAAATAATGTAATATATTTCTAGGTACTTAGCAAATGCCTGTAAATATTAGGATTGTGTTTTGCCACCTTCTTCTTCTAGTCATTTGCTGATTCCTGTTTTTTATATCTTTTTTAGCCTTCATTACCTCTTATATTTCTCAGTATTGGTATCCTGCTTCAGGTAATTATTGCTTTTACCTTCAGTTGTTTTCGCTGGCCCTACTTCCTAGCATTCTCTCCCCTTTCCCTTACTAACTTATCCTGTATGCTAAGATCTAGCTCTGGTTATATGACCACCTCCATACCCTGCTTCTAACAAGGCTTTTCAGAAACCTAGACTAACTCCCTGTAACTTTCAAAGCAATTTCTTAGCATCGCTTTTAGGCCCCTCCCCTAAGTGGTTGTGTACGGCTTTCCCAAACTTAATTATACTTTATAGCAGCAAACTAAACTACTGTCACTCTCCTTGAGCAAGGAGTGCATGTGTGTGTGTGTGTATTTTTTGCCTCTCTGATTCTGCTCAAACTTTTATTTCTAATCGATATGTCGTCCCTTTTCCTGTCCACTTCTGTTGTTAACTGTCATTTCCACCCACAAATCTTATAAAGCCAGTTGAAAAATTACCTATTGCATTAAAGCCTTTCCTGTCTTTAGCCAGAATCTTCCTTCTGATTATTCTCCTATAAACCTCAAAATTTGACTGCATTACTTTTCCTCATACTAAAATTGCTTTGTCCACGTCTTTCTCTAGTGCTAAGTTTATCTCCCATGAAGAGAGTTGCTGTGCTTTGTTCATCTATTTATTTTCTTAGCAGCACCATGTACAATACCTTACATCTAGTGGAACCTTGGTAAGCTGAATTTAATTAAATAGGTGCTCAAAAGAGCACTATTTGTACTATTCTGGAATAGTACAAAGAGCACAAACTTCAGATATAGGCAAAACCAGTTTAAATAATATATCTGCCACTTAATTGCTTAGTTAGGCCTTAGTTTTCATATCTGTAAATGGGGATAATAGTATCTATCTCAGACAATTGTTGGTAAAATTGAGGTGGCATATACAAATTGTATATATCAATAGGTAACACTATAGCATGTGATGTATGTTAGGTCCTATTCCAATCACTTTGCATATATTGATTCATTTAATCCACATAACAGCCCTATAAAGTAAGTACTATGATGATCTTATTTTTAGAATGAGTAAACTGAGGCACAGCAACGTTCTTGCCCAAGGTCACTACTATTGTTTGAATGCGTCGTGTTCAAAATTCAGGTGTTGCCAATGTAGCAGTGTTAAGCGGTGGGGCCTTTACAAAGTGATTAGGCCATGAGGGCTGCTCCCTTGTTAATGGGATTAGGCCCTTTTAAAAGAGGCTTCATGCAGCGTTCTGCTAGTTTGCCATTCTGCCTTCTGCCACGGGAGGATGCAGTAAAAAGGCCCTTACCAGACCAAATGCTGGCATTTTGATCTTGGACTTCCCAGCCTCCAGAATTGTGAGAAATGAATTTCTGTTCTTCATAAATTTCTCAGTCTCAGGTGTTTTGTTGTAGCAGCACAAAATTGACTGAGACAGGTACACAGTAAGTGGAAGAACTGGGATTTGGATCCAGGAAGCCAGGCTATAGAAAGTATGTGTTTAAGTATGCTATCTTACTAGCTTGTTTTCCCTCTCTATGAATTGAGAACTGTTTTTTTTTTTTTTTTTTTTTTAAATTGAAAGGGGGATTATTATAGTCAGTCATTCAGCAAGTGCTCGTAGTACATGTCAGTGACTCAGGTAGGATATGGTCTCTGCCTCTGTGGAGCTCTCCATGTCACATGGCAAGTGGGCAGGCAGAGTGTGCCAAGTGTGCATGACATGCTGTGAGAGAACAAATATATCTTCTCTTCACTAAGGTTTTTCTTTTCAGTGCTCTTACTTTTTAAGAATTTCTTTTTTCTGTTTTTGTTGCCACAAAAATTAAGTGATTTAGAGAAGTCTTGATATGAGGTTTTAAGGATCTAGGTTCTAGAGTATGATTTCTAAAGCCTCATATCTTGCGTCTTCTCTGTGTTATTTAGCCCTTTGACTTTTTCAAATCATGTGGACTACTTCATGGACTGTGGTCTGTAGATCAAATGAAACCTCAGGGAGGACAGTTTTGATATTTTTCCCCATTTAGACTGCAGTGAGGAAGATGCTCTATACCTGAAACGAGGTGAGTGGACACAGCTGGCTTTTTGGGCTTGTGTTCAAAGTAGAATATTAAACAAGGCCAGAGCAATAGCCATATAGCTATGAGACACTGTGTGACAGAATTTAGTGTTGTCAGTGTTTCCTATTAAGATTGTTTATTCATAATTTTTCCGCCAACTATCCCCAAGATAACAGGAAGCAAATAAACACAAATAGAAATATATTCCAATAGTATTTACCCAGTCTAATTTAAGGTATAACCTTTTATATAAAAAGAGAATATTTTCTGGCAACCAGCTAGTTACCAAGTACCTGTTTGTCAAGGTAGCCCATTTCCTTTCAGAATGTGATATGTGCAAAAATAAACTTTGAAGAAGGAGGCGAGATGAAAAAGAGACTAAAGAAAAAATGTCTTGTTTGGTGTAGGTACCTGTATATCCCGTGATACTTGCCATATGTGCTTTTCATGTCACCAGTTTGCATATTTATCATGGCTTTTGACATATTGATTTGCAATTTTCACACTCAGCCTTTTACATTTTTCTCAGTCTATAGGTGTTCTTGTTGTGGTGAGGGAAATTCTGCCTGTTGCTTAATAAGTTTCTCAGAATCAGTGATAGACTGAGCACTTGGCGATATCCCAGAAGTTTCAATGTGTGAGAATTCTCCAATAGCTGCCCCAGATGTGTGGAAACCCTTCCCACGAAGACAGCACCTGTATTAAGTATGTCTTCTTCATATTTAAGACACCAAAAAAAATATTGTGAGGTGAAAAACATATGTCTTTCCCCCTCTTAGTATGATGGTTTTTTGCTCCTTTTCCTAACTCCAAGTGTGAGGTATGACTGGATGAGCTAAGACATATTGACCCTCATGTGGCTCAACAGAGCAGAGGTGTCTACACTAAGATAAAGTTTAGACTTATTTTAGGTGCTTCAGGAAAAAAAAAATCCTAGGTCTCTACCCCAAATATACCAATTCTGTTGGTCATTAGTGGAATATACAGTTTTGAAGAACTTATGTGGTGATGTTTATGATGCACATTTTATAACCATTATAGTCATGAGCTTATTATTTTTAAAGCTTTACATGATTCTACTGCGAAACTAGGAATGAGTGCTGTTTTAGGTGTTGGAAAGTTAGAAGTAGGGGTAAAATATAGACTAACATACAGTATTGGGCTAAACTAAACAGAGATACATAAAGATCAGAGAGGATGGAACAATTTGAAATCAGTTGTGTATGAAGCCCTTTTCATATTTAAAACTCTAAGGACTTAGGTAGCACTGAGATCGATAACCCTATAAAACATTTCATTTATCACCTGTCTTCAACAAGCTATAATGTATGTTTGAGATAATATCTATATTAATGTGGTTGTCAGAGATGGGCAATGTGCTGGGCGCCTTGGAGATGGAAGAGAAGGCCAAGGGATGCCCATATATGTCCAAAATCAGGTAGGAGAAGAAGTGGTGGGAAATAAGGGATGAAACTCCCTTTTACTGAGTAGCTACTATGTTCCAAGTCTTTTGTAGCCTTATAAAGCCCTGGTACTAACAACAGTCACAGTAATAAGTAACGCTTTTAGGGTGATTATTATGCACTAGACATTGTTCTTAAGTACTTTATATGTATTAATTCATTTAGTCCTTCCAAAAACTTTATAAGCTAGAGACCATCGTGTTCCCCATTTACAGATGAAGCAACTAAGGCACGGTTTATGTAACTTGCTCCAACATCACGGAACTAGATAGTGGCAAAGTCTGGATTCAGACAACGGCAGCCTAGGATCCTGAGTCCCTGTTTTTAACTACTTACGCTAAGTGGACTTGGCTGAGGGCTCTAGAATTTGTATATATGTGAATGAAAGAAAGGTTGAACCTCTTTCTGAGGAATACGTGGAATTTTGGCTGAAGATAAGGCTGGACATTGATGGTGACTTGTTAGTGTGTTGCCGGACTAAGCTCCTAAAACAAAGCAAAGACTTGGGCACAGACAGCAGTCATTGTGGATAGATTGTAAGAACGGTATTTAATTGTGAGGTTAGTGCCTTCAATTTATCAGTGGCCTGGTTTATTTTCCTATATCCCTCATTCTTAGTCTATATACAAATCTATTTTCTAGACATTTGGCTTTCTTATTTAATATCCCCTTTCCATGTGCTGTTTTTCTAGCTATCACCTCAGGCAAAAATACAAAAAGGTCAAACAACAAAAAAATAAACACCCTTTGTGATATCCAGTCAAAACATTGTAACACAAGAGATCTTTCTTTATTTATTCCTTTATGGAACATAATATATTCATTTTTACTGTCTCCAATTTGGTCGTCTGTCTATATCATCATGGGCATGCTGTGATCATCAAAGACTAAGACGTAGATCTGTTTTGCATGCATTGATGCATTGCCCAAGCATGAGCTGGCTAGATATCCTATGCCCTTTAATGGCATAAACATACAAGCAAGGAAACCAAGCCAACAAACAAAAACCCCGCCATCACCATCATCAACCAGCCAATACACACATTTGGGTGGAAATCCTACCTTTCACCCCAACCTGAGAATTCCTGGATGATTTAAGTTTCTCTTAGTTTTACTGTTGCCTTCATTTCCTATTTTCCTCTGAATTTTTGGTCTCTCCTGTGTGTCTCATTTCCTAAAACGTTTCTTTTTATCTACATTGAGCCTATCCTTGCACTTTCCCCACAGCAACATTAGCAAAGGGATTTCTGCACTTTAAGAGTTTATTGAGGGTTTAGGAGCATCAGAAGTAGCATTGCAAAGGAACTATGTTTACATTTTAGACATCCCTCTTTTTAACGCCCTAGACATGAACTCCCACAGGTATTTCACAATTATTTTTTCGTCAGGGGCTTCAACCTTCTGCCCTCTTGCCAGGCAGCTTCTATCCTTCTTAGATTTATCACAGCTACCTAAATTCTCATTTCCTTTTCTCATTTTTCCATGTCCTATTTGTGACTTCTTAGAAAAGTAGGCTGTAGGGGTTTTGCCATGTGGCAACCTTGCCTTCTTCATCTGCAAAGAGATGGACTTGATGTACCATCAGTGTTTCTAAAACAGAGACCTCACAGCCTGGGCTGTCCCATTTCCAAAAGATCATTTACATAAGTTCCAACAGAGAAGAGAATGAAGGTATGAGGTGTCTTCGAAAATGTTTACATCTTCCTCTAGGTTATGGGAAATTATGCAGGCTTGCTAGTTTGAATTATTTCTTTTAGATAACAGAGTAAGCAAGTATCTCAGTGGCCCACATGAGAAATAAGAAGTTATAATTGGAAGTTACTCTGCATGATTATCCTGGTTATAAAAGAAAATACTGAGTCACCTCTTCACCAGGGAAGAGGTGTCTGTAGCATTTGACTATGAAGTAACCTCCCTTTGCCTAGCTGTCTTAATCGAGAGGACAAAAGTCTTCACCATTTCTGATTTTTGCAAACAAAAGGAAGAAATCATACCAGCAGTTTCCTGGGACAGCTGTATGGGTGATATCTGAGTATCATTTAATATTCTCTTGATTACAAAATTCATGAGACTGTTAAAAAATCTTTTTGACTGGTTTCTATGTCTTAGAGTTCTAAATCTTTACTCAATTCCTCACTAAAGGAATCAACTAATTATACAGGGTTTTGGCAAGAAGTCTTTCCTGGTATTTGGCTAAGAATTCCTAAAGCTTCTCCCAAGCCCCAAACTCCAAGTCCAGCTTGTTTTGATCTGCAAAGTAATCCCTCATTTCTTCCTTACTCTGCAGTCCTTTCCCTGAGCTAACCTTTTCAAATCAAAATCACCCATCAAGAAGTTTTGTGAAACAAAAATAAATTCTACCATTTGATTCATTGTGTGGCTGCTATTTATAAATAGCATTTTTAGCCCCCCATGCTACAGGGTTATGATACACTTACTGCACGGCATACTTTGCATTAGAAATTGCAGTCTTCTTCCCGGGCCTACTTTTTGTTACATTAGTTGTAACCCCCATCTTTCTTCTTCTTCTTTTGGTGTTCACTTTTTAGCACTTTCCTACCCTATTTAAGTATTTTTATCTGAAAGATCAGAAGTCCTTATTAGGGTATTTTGAGAAATATTGGATGAGCCTCACTCCTCCCCAAATGTGAGCAAAGAAAATGAAGCTTCAACATTTGGGCTTGCAAAATGGAATTGAGCAAGACAGCTGAGGCTGCCTGCTGCATGCTCAGTGTGTCTTGACCGATGTACTTTATTTTGTGAGATACACTAAGTGAATTGATTTCATACTGCTGTTGAGAAAGCATGAACAATGATGGGTTTTAAATAATGAAACATTAATATGATAAATTTGATTGAGGTACATGAAGCTTACAGTTTTTAAAAATATTTTAATCATAGTAGACAAAAAACATGCTCTTGATACAAACACTCCTGTGAACATTTCTCTTAAAATTTGGTTAAAAGAAAGTATTCCTTCAAATGAAAGGAGGGATTTTGCTACTTTATTTCTTTATTTTACCATTAAAATGACAAATAGAATACTATGCAGCATCTGCTATCACCTTTTATTTTCCTGGTTCTTTGATGTCCTAAGAAGTATTAAGCTTGTTTATGGTTATCAGAGTCATAACTGCAATACATTTTTCTTTACACTGCCTTGTTGATTACACATAGTAATCAACAATAGTAACAGTAGTTGCCAACAAGCCATGGTCAAAACCATCCAACTTTCTTTCGGACTGTTGGGTTTGGACTGGTAAATATTTTTTTTTTTTTTTTTTGCCATTTAGGGGTAACTAGCTTTTTTTTGACTCACTTTCTGGTCACTAGCTAGTTAGTTTTAAGTAGGAAAAAAAAAAAAAAAAACAATGAAACTAAGCAGAAGTGTGTTGTTAAGTAGATGATTCCATAAAGCCAATATACCAATCTTAATCATAAATCCAATCTGTCCTAAAAAAATGCTAAATACTTTATTGCAACACCCAAATGAAATGACAGTAGAGAAAGAGGTAGGTTTAAAATAAAGAATTTTTAAAAAGACCCCAATACCTGAAGAAAGGAAATTATAGTTAATGAGAAGAAATAATAACTCTACCTATTAGGCAGGAATAAATAACTTAAGCAAGTATTCATCTCCAACATATTTTTCTGAAGTTCTCTCTGAAAAATAGGGGTTTAGAGGAGCATGCAACTATATCTAAAGTATCATTCAATGAATTAGTTTTCATCTTTAAATATTCACATAATAGGATAAACAAAATAATGATTATAATAGTAATGTTAATGATGAGAATTAGTATTGGAACTCATTTAGTAAATCTTCTATCCCAACTGATGCCAGTTCAAGGCCCAGATTTAACAAAAAAAAGATAAAGAGTTAACAAAAATCTCTTCAAAGGAATCTCTTGTCTTGTTGCAAATAAAAACAGGTTTAAAATTCTCTGTGTGTTCAAAAGTCAATTATTGCCAATTTCATGGGCTCATCAAACATGAGATTTTCATTTAGCAGAGCCAACTTTACTCTATCTGCCAAAAGCCCATAAAATGGCCCTTTTCCATCTGGTAAAATGTTCCACAATGAAATTAGAGCTGTTGGAAAATAATGGAAATCTATGGACATATGTATACTGTGACTGAAATGTGAAAATTTGTTAGTGATATCTGGTGTAAATTATTTATTTAAGGGCCAATGTTAACTCTTTTCAGCCATTAGTAAAGCTTGAGTTTCTATATTACAGCTGACGCAATTTCCTACCTCCAGTTAAAAGTAATTCAAACCATTCTACAGAAATAGGAACCCCTATGTTGTCAGTGATTTTTAAATATTTCTGGTGAGTGTGATGAACCCCTTAGAAGATCAGATGGAAATGATGGATACTAAATCTAGAATAAAAGATGCTATACAAAAAATTGGAAGCAACCTCAGCAGTTTTTTAAAAAACCTATTCCAAACAGGTTTTTAAAAGAGAGATCCTATAGTGTCTTAAAAATATAGTTAATATTTTTAAAAGGAAGCTCTTTCTTAAGTCCAACATACAAATTTACATAATTGCCCATAAGTTCATTTACACTGACTTTTTACCCTTTGAAGATTTAAATGAATTTCTCATATAATTTTCTGCACTCTGTGAATGGACCATAAAGGAGATAGATAGCTCAACTAGTGAAAAGTTGTCTGTTTTTTCTACTGTACCAAAAAAAGAAAATATATATAAAATTAAGTGTTTCCATATGCCCATGTGCACGCCTAGGTATAATTTAGAGAAGATAAGCTGGCATATGTATAATGTAGGTAAGATAATAAGGTGAAGGAAAAAAAGGTAGTTTAAATTTATGAATTGTTAATTTATGAAATGTCATTTATAAGTGTATGTTAACTCCTGCCCCCTACCTACTTGTTGAGGGGGACAGAAAAAACCCACAACTGTTATTCTGAGAATCATAAAAAGTTACTATTTTATCAGATGTTCTTAACTGAAGTGAAATGGTCTCCAAGGGCAGAAAGAACTCACTGAGGAAGCTCACAGAGAAAGATGAGAGGAGGACAAGGGCCTGGTCTTGGGTAAAATTAAGTTGTATGGGAATGATCAGTTACTCTTCCTAAAACTGCAAATAGGCTTTCTGAAGATGCTTTGGGAGATTTCAATTTGAACATTTGGGTGCTCAGTTTGATCCTAAGTTCAGTGAATCATTTTCTAAATGTTTCTATAGTTCTTTATTTTCTAATTCTGTTGAGGGTACTATCAACCCAATGGTTTCCTCTCCTCTTCTAGGCACTTGTTTCACACGATGGTGACAGGGAGAAGTCCTTTCAAACTTCGTGCTCAGGGAAGAAAGCTGGGCTGCACTGGCAGCTGCTCTAGAGAGCATACTTTGCAGTAGACTGCTAATCATTTCTCCTGATTCACAGTTTAGGGGATTCTAGCTCACTTTGAAGCCTGTTCAAAATATTCTTGTCCATCTATTTTACCCCCAAGCCAATGCATTTTCAGACCTTCCCTCGGTTAGCTTTGATTGACAGAAAGGTTTTAGAAGCCATTGAAATCTTATTTTAGAAAGGATTGGGATCTTATCTCGATGAGTTCTTTAATCTCTGTTTTGAGACCAAAGGCTTTATGTCAAAAGACTTGTAGATACCTGTACTTGCAACTGGGGCTTCTATGGCAGATATACAACCATTGGGTTATTTGAGGGTTTCTACATTGAGATCTGATGGAGAGAGGAACATGGAGAGGCAGCTGTAATATGGACAATACACCTATAAATTTTTCCTGGAAATAAGAATCTCCTCTAGATCTGTCATAGTTAATACAAAAATAAAGTAATACAAATGAAGACTTAAATTGATGAGGCACATGTGTAAATTGATAAAGGAAGTTTGATGCATCATAACATTGAAATTTATCTAAATTCAATATTGTTAAACATTTTTAAAGATCAGATGAATTATACATGAAGTATATGGATTATTTGTCCCTGGCAAACAATGGTGACATTTCTGTCTGTCACTTAGTATGACAAGGTTACCATGTTTTATTCAAAACTTTTAAACAGTAAAATGATTTGTATGCATTACTCTTTCTTTGGACTGTCAGGGAAAGCAGAAAGCAACACAGTTATTCTATGACATTGAGTCAGTATGTGCATAAAAAAATGACAGAATAAGATTGCCTCAGACATCTATAAAGCTCATACTTTGGTTTTCTAATCATCTGGTAGAAAAACAACAAAACCATAAAGACAAAAACATTCCCCCACACTCAGAAAAGAAACATTACCATTGTACACTGAAATATAAATATGGTATTTGTGATATAGAATATTCATGAGTGAGAACAGATCCCTGGAAACAGTGTGCTTTGAATTTAAAGGAAATTTAATGACAAAATTATTTTTTTCAATAAGTAGAACAAGAGTCAGACTATGCTGTCCCTTTCATGGTTAAAATATTCTGCAGTGATGGAATGGGATGGTAATTTATGAGATCTTTGAATTTTGTGCTCGGCGTATATAGGATGGGCACATAGAAAAAAGACAAATAGCAAGGCACTGTTCAGCCCCTGGGTAGAGACAGAGGACTTTAGTAATGTGTTCCCTGTTTCTGTTACAGCTGTCCAACGCTGGAGGGTGTCAGCATTAAGTCCTGATAGAGTGAATCATGAAAAAGAGGCAGTTCCTGAGGCAGCAGCCCTCAACTTGTTCCTTCCCCTTTTCCCTGCCTTTTCTGTCTCCAGCCAGACACTAGAGAAACACTGCACTTCACTGTTGCTGGGCTCTTTTTCCTCCTTTCATAAGGTTCTAGAACAGAAATGAGCTTTGGAGAGATTATGCTGGGTTGAAATAAGGTAGGACCCAGGGATCTTGGTGCAATACTAATATGTAGGGACTAAGAGTATTTTTTAGTCAGTTTTTTTTTCGCAGATGGCTTAGGGACACTTTCTGAGAATATATTATGAACCAGTGACTCTGTTGAGAATAAAATCATGTCTAAGACAAATTCTTGCCATGAAGTGTTTATAATAGAGGAAGAAAGCCCCATTAGCAAGCAAGCAGTGGTGTGTTACATGTGCTGTTGTGGCGAGTTGTCCAGGGTGAATGGGTAGAGAGGAAGTGAGTTACAAACATAAAGGAGGGGCCAGCAAAGTATACCTTACTGTGTTCTCTTTTCCCCTTCCATAGCTTCTGATGTTAACCACACAGAAGGATATTTTCTTATTTCATTACATTCAGTATATGTTTACTACAGCTTCAAACACACTAACATTCCATGTGTCATAAACTAGCATGCATTTTGTGTTTCTTCCATACCTGTCTATGACTTGGAGAAAAGTGGGCTCTTTAGGGTATGTATTAAATATTAACCTTTCATGATTATTGTAACAGCTAATGGCTGCAGTGGATTATAGCAAAAGATTGAAGTATACATTTTTTCCGGGAATTATTTAACAGAGAACACTTAATGAAAGAAAGAAGAAAGTTTACTCTATACTCCCCATTCTAGGATATACATTATTTTGCATTGAGCCTAGAACTTGAGGATATTAACATTTACCATATCAGCTAGGTGGTAGGTAATTACTGGTGGCCCTGATAATGATTACTATTTCACTTTAGTTCCGCATAGTGATTATTCAACCTGTTCTTAACTCTTTATCTCATCCTTTCCCCCATTACCACCCTCCCTAGGATCTCTGACATCGATCCTACTGGTTAGAGAGAGTAAAAGAACCATATATTAATACTTTTCAGAGATTTATCTTGACTCATAAGCAAATTTATAGATAGTTTAGAAGCAAAATATTAATATAATGCCCTGTTGCCCATAAGGACCTTGCAGGTGCCGCCAAACTTTTGGGATGCTATGCAGTCTTGCTGGGCTGTCATTTTAAGAAATGCTGTCTCCCTAGCGAAAAATATTTCTAGAAATACTCTGACCTTTCCATTTTTTAGCATGAAAGTGAGGTGATCTAAGAGGAGCCAACTTCCAAGTAAATGTGGTGAGCCTTTAGTTTGAAATATTCATCATGTTTCTGTTGTGAATAGCCAAACCTCTGCTAAAATTCAGAGTTTGCTGGTCTATTCAGCTTATTCATTTCATGCAAATCCCAATGCACATGAAATGAACAAAAGACTTCCTTTCTATTCACATGCATTGTTAGTTTTCTATTCCATTTTTGTTCCCAAACTTGTTTTTCTCCTTTTCAGTATTAGTGCTCTGTTCATTCTTTCAACAAATATTTGTGGCGTCCCTAAGCATGAGAGCACCAAAAAGAATGATACTGTCCCAGCACGGTAGTCAGTGTGGCTCACAGGTTTCTTTTTTCATGCCTTTTTAGTGTACTATTAGAGGATGCTTGGGGATTTTGTAAGGAAACATCTATGATGAGGGGAGAAAGTGATCTGCTCAATTATGTGTGCCTACTGCTCATTGCCTTACAGACTTAGAGAGCAGGAAGAGTGTGCACCTTGGGGTCAGGCAGATGTGGATTCTGATTCTGGCTTTCGTTTTTGCAAGCTTCAACCTGGGGCAAGTTAGCTCTGATTCTGAGAGTTTTCTTACGTGTAAAAGGAGAATACTTGCCTCATAGTGTGGTTACGTGAGTTACCAGAGAATGTCAACACCTGCTAGGACTCCCTCAATAAATGATTGTTCCTATGGCCTTTCCTAGGATCCTATAATTTAATGTATACGTAAATGAGCAAAAGCGTTAATAATAATGGAAGGTAGGCTAAAATAAGTCCTATTAATGCAGGGACAAGCAAAATGTTCTCAGATTTCTTCGAGGGTTTGGGAAATTGTGGATTGTTTGATTCCTTTTCTATTTCCTGCTTTTGTCTTAGAGGTAATGGGTTCCTATCAAGAGAGTTTTTAACTTATATAAATTCAACTACAAATATACAATAGGGTGGAGAAAGAGAGAAAGAGAGGGGGAGAGAGAATAAATGAGTTGTTTAAAGAATTTAAATAGCATAGCTGATTACCCATGTCTTTCCACTCAAGGAGTACTTCTATCATGACTCACCTTGGGAATATCTCCCCACACTATGTTTGCTCCTATTGTTTTAAAGACATAGGTTCTTTAATACTACACAACACCAAATTCAAACTCACTCATATAAATGTTCTAATGCTGGAGAAAAACCTGACTTTTTAGAATTGTGGAGAGACAGCATGTTTCTCTCCAATACAGCACCTTTCTAAGGGATTATCAAGAGCATTTTTGATCATAAATAGTTAATGACTTACTTGCAGTGTAACATTTAACTTCACTATACTTCTTTGCTTTTACTCTTTGTAATTCCTTTCATCTTTTACTTACCTTGGATATTGAGATTCACTTTCTCTTTTTTTCCTCCACACAATCTCTGTATGTGAGTTTATCTGTTTCTCATTCTGGGTTACTTAATGGCTATTTTGTTATTTTATTTTTCTAAAATGTGTCACAGGGCTATGTCTAGAACTCAAATCACTCTGTTTAACGTCTCCAGTGGGTTTTGGAGCTTAAGGCATTGTTTTCTTAGGATTACCTGATAAAGTTTTTGTGTTCTTACAGTTGTGTGTGACAGTTTTGCAGTTAGAGTGAGCTCAGCAGTGTTTTTAATGTTATACTAATAATGCATTCTTTGCACCCTTGCCTGTTTTTGTATTGCCAACACAAAGGATCTTTAGCCCTGTTAGCACTAGGCTCCAAGGCTCTAATCTACAATAAAATGCAAAGACCACAGAGCAGGTAAGCTCCCTTTATCAGTTATTTACATCTCTGTGTGAATCAAGTGTGACAAATAAAGGATAGTGGAACCCGCCTAAGGGCTCTACGCAGGTTAGGAAGAAGCTGGCTTCCCTATCAGGGTGGAGTGGGGCGGTGGGTGTAAGGCCAGCTTTCCTGCTTCACACCTTTGCTAAGCACTGCTGTTTAACACCATCAGACATTCTCACCCCGTTTTTATGGCTGTCCTCCTTTTATTCTGGGTCATATGTAATATGCTTTATTACTGTTAATGACAGCAATGATCGAATGCCTAAGATGTGAGAAGTATGAGGATAGAATAATTCTGTAAGGAAAATTCATGTTAAAAAAAAATCCAAAACACAGGGAGATAGTAATTTACCATATAATTTAGCAAATGGTGGAAGCAGATGAGAATCCATATGTCCTCTCCACTATCATATACTGCCTTTGTTTGTACACTGTGTGTGTTTATAAATGTATGTGTATGAGAGAGAGAGAGAGTGCGCGTGTGCCCAAGCTTATCAAATTTTCTACTAATTTATATATATATTTTTAAACCATAGCTGACTTGCAGAGATTTTTTGCAGTGCTGGAAAACCAATGTTTCCAGGTTGTTCTCTCCAAACATGGCCCCCCTGGACTGACTTGAAATTTTACAAGTTGCAATTTACTTGATGCATTCTTTTCTGATATAGTTTTTACACATGAAACAGAGTTTATGCCATTTTTATATTTTAAATAAAGGATTTCCAAGGCTAACAATTGCTTTAATTCTTACCGGCTGATCTTTCAAGGCAGTAACACTATTTTCTTTAACATTATATGCTCCTTCCTATAAGGAGTAACACCTCTTTCATATTGTATCCATTGAAGCAGTTTCTCATTTCTGAAATTTTAATGCCTTATAGGATGATAAAAAGAGGAGAGGAAAGACCCAGTAGTGATTTAAGGCAATGATTCTGGATTGAAGCATCTTGCTACTTAGAGGAACACCATATTTCATAGCGTATTTGCAGAAATGCTTCATGGCACAAACTCCTATTTCATGCCCTTTAAGGCCAATGGAGTAGTGGAATTTCTGTTTCAGTGCCTATCTGATCAATAATCTTATGACTTTTTGGAGTTGCCATCTGTCTTGTGATACACTTTTACTGTGTTTATGTGCAGTGACTAATACCTACATGTATATATTTTCCGTCTCTGTAACTGTAAATTATTTAAAAAATATTTCTATAGGTGCTTGCATTTATTTATATAAAACATATTTTTCTTGATTTCATTGGAGACAAGCATAAATCAATTTCACTGGAAAAATATATTTGGATTTAGTGTAACTCCCTTTGGGCTTGGTCTATGAGTCAACATGTATTAAACAGGGCACTGTCTATGTGGCAGACAATATTCTAGGCAGTGGTTACAAAAATGAGTAAGACATGGACCCTGCCTTTCCAGAGCTCATAGGCTTCTGGGGTTTGTGAAAGCAACTTGAAATGGTAGTTAATGGGATAGATTTTGTCACCAATCTGCCCCATTTTAAGTCTTCTTTTTACCACTTTTAGATAGTAGACAAATTATTTCACTTTATATTTCTCAGTGATCTCATTTGTAAAATTTGGCACATGATAAATATGACCTTAAGGCTTATGTGAGGATTGAATAAGTTAATACATATAAAGAATTTACAATGGTGCCAGGCACATGCATCCCAATAAGTTCTAGCTAATATTATTGGCAACATTAGTACTATTATTGCAACGTGAGCCATATACAGCTAAGTATTATACTATTATATAGTAAGTATAAAATATAAATATGTTCAAAAGGATGGAGTACAAAACTCCTCATGAGCTGCCAAGGAAGTTGTCCTAGGAGAGATGAAACTTGAATAAAGTCTTGAGGAAGACATAATATTTTCACTAGGCATACAAAGAAAGTAATAGCATCCCAGGCAGCAGAAATAGCACTTGAAATGTCAGGAAGGCTTCAGAAAGTACGCCCCACTCAGCAAACTATAGCCGAGGCCATGTATGTAATTGGGGGTATGGTGCGGTGTATAGAGCAATGTCACACAAAGTCCTGGGTGATATATTAAGAATTTAGGGCTTCATGATGTTGGCATTGGAAGTCATGAAGGGATTTTTAAAAATGGAACTAATGTGATCAGATTTATATTGTAGAAAAATGACCCTGGCTCCACTGTAGAGGATGGATCTGAATGCTAGCTGGAGGAAGATAAGGCTTGAGGCTAGAAAGCCTTTGTAATTGGCTATATGAGAGCTGATCAGGGCCTCAGATAAGACTGTGGAATGGTAAAACTATTCCACAATGGAATGGAATGGAAATGGTAAAACAGAGACACATTTGAGATGTATTTGGGAGGCTGAATTGATAATACAGGAGAATCATTTAGATAGAAAGGGGAAATAGAGGAAGAAGGGGTCCAGAATGATGGTCAAGTTGATGTTATGGAAAGTGGGCTGGATGACAGGACTATTAATAGGTATAAGGCACAGATTTGAAGGGTAGGCCAGAGGCAGTATGGTGGGTGGCTGGGGAAGAAATTCTGAGCAATCATTACTTTCTCATGGGCTGGTAGAGACAGAAGCACCAGAAGAGAAGACATGTAAGAAATGTGTAAGTAAGAGAGGAACCAAGAGTTATAGAATCTAAAGGAGAACAAATGTCAGAAAAGATTTGTTAAAATCATGGAAGTTATTGGTGATATTAGTGAATATATTCTAAAGGTATGAAGAATAAAATGAAGGGAAGGAAGTGAAGACCAGTAAAGATGGTAGTCATGTAGCTTGACTATGAAGGGACATACAAATGAGTTTTTTTTTTATCCCCCCTTAGGAAAAATATTCAGGACTTGTATAAGCTAGGGGAAAAGAATCATCATCAGAAGAAGAGAAAGATAAAAGAAACAGAGAATGTAATTAAAGAATTACTTTGAAACGAAATGATTTTGGAACCAGAATAAAAGGATTGATTTTCAATAAAAGGAGGGTGGGTGTCCTGTTCTTAGACATGGGCGGCAAGAACAAGGTACATAAAGATAGACTGTGTTTGTCTGGAATAGGGATTTTAGTGTGATGTTCATATCTGATGGTTTTTATTTGTAAAGTAGAAGGTGATGTCATCTTCATGAGTGTTAAAAGTGTGCTTTCTTTTTCTCATCACTATTATTCTGTTTTTTCTAGCTCCCCCCAGAAACCAAGGTGTAAAAGAAATAACATGTATTTTAAAAAATCTCCAGGTCCTGTGGGTTTCTTCAGGTATTTCTAGTCTTAATGTCTGTGTCTCTTTTCTAATGAAGCTTTATCAACTGAAGTGTTAGCAGTAAGATAGCTTCTGCTATTTCGACCCTCTGCTTCTTCTCTTTTTATTGAGGGAACTGTATAGATCTCTATAAGAGCTAACCATCATGACATAATTTTGGTCAAAGTCACTTGCCTGTATGCTCTCAAGGCATATTAGCCGAGGAAGAAAATGACCTTCGAGATTGGGGGTTGGTAGTATCTACAATCTGGATTCTTTGTTCAGAGTCCTGGAAGGGCACACTAGGTGGCCTACACTAAGCATTCCTTATAGCTACTGAGAGCTTGCTAAAGCACCACCCAAGGGACACCTCTATGTTAAAAATTTGAATTTTATCAAATGAATACACTGAGGATTAGAGGTTAAGTACCTGTACCTGTTTTAGGTGGGGCTGTACTTCAAACCTGGTTTGATTGCTCCAAAGTTAAGTGTTTATCCGTAAGGTATTGACCTCATGCTTCTGTCCAGTCCCAAGCTTTATGTTATTAGACTCTAGTTCTGTCTTTGAAGAGAAACAAAATAATGCTACTTTTTCTTCTGCAGAAAACCACTGCAAATAGTTTAAAATTACTGTAATTGTTTTTCTGAGGCATATCATCTTTAACACCCTTCATTTTTCCTTGAAGGGAATGATTTGCAAACTCTTTCACTGTCCTGATAGTCTGTGAATAAGCTTCAGTTCTGAGTCTCAGGGAGACTCTCATAGAGTGGGAATAACGTTAGACTTGAACCAGAGATTGAGTTCTGTTTTGGCAAATTCTAGGATTTGAAACTTGAACAAGACACATAGCTTCTGAATCTCCTTTATTCATTTATAAATGAGAACGACACCTAAGTCAGCAACAAGTTTATTCTTTTAAACAGTTCTATTGTTATATAATGTGCATACCATAAAGTTCACCCTTTTAAGGTATACAATTCAATGATTTTTAGTCTACTGTTGGCCTTCCATATCCCTGGGTTCTGCATTCACAGATTCAATGAATCACAGATCGTTTACACTGTTGTATAAGGATCATTATAAAACAATCAGAGAACGTTGTCATTACCCCAGAAAGTAACACTGTAGCCATTAGCAGTCGCTACTCATCACTTCCATCCCCTCTCCCCAGAACCCCACCCCCAGCACTAGGTAAACACCCATCTGCTGTCTTCCTATATAGATTTGCCTGTTGTATAAATTTTATAATAAATGGAATCATATAATTTGTGGTCTTTTCTAATTGGTTTCTTTTACTTAGCCCAATGTTTTCAAGGTTCATCCATGTTGTAGCGTGCAGTAGTACTTCATTTTATAGCCAGATAGTATTGTACCAATATGCTACGTTTTGTTTAGTCGTTCATCGGTTGATGGACATTTGGATTGTTTTCATTTTGGACTGTTATGAATAATGCTACTACCAACATTTGTGTATAGGTTTTTGTGTGGGCATATGTTTTCATTTCTCTTGAGTAGAATCCTAAGAGTGGAATTGCTTCACATGATAATTTTGTGTTTATGGTAATTTTATGTTTAACATTTTGAGAAACTGCCAAACTGTTTTTCAAAGTGACTTTACCATTTTAAATTTCCACCAACAAGGTTTTGATGAGGACTAAAAGATTGAGTTAATAGAGAAATCAGTAAATGCTAAAGCACTATCCATGGCTGCTTTTATTATCTTTTTGTGTCTAATTCTTTCCAGAAAGAATTTAGTAAAGAAATATGTAGTATGCATTTTAACAAATCTCCCTAGTCATCCTGAGGTTTTCTTTACGTAATATCTAGACTTGATATTTGTGGTTTGTGAGCTCATGTTTTGCTAATAAGGCTCTAGTGAGGCAAAGAATGGATCTGAGTCTGGTATATTCAAGTTAGCTCTGCAGTTGGCTTTTTATGTTTAGGTGACATTCCTAAACTTATACAGCCATCTCTCAGGGACATGCCAATGATTTCATAGATGTGTGGATCAGGTGGCAGGTGTAATTAGTCTGATCGAAAAAATGACTGGGAAAATAAGTTGTTCTGGTTGCCCCAAGGATGGAGGGTGACTAGTGTGGTTGTACAGGTAGAACAATACTAATTAAAATGCTGGGATTGAGGATTTCCAAGGAGTTCATGAGAGCATGACTCAGAGAAGGGGCTAGTCTTCCATTGTCTCCATTTTGCATGAGACTGTATTTTTAGGGACAAAAATCACATTATAGCCATCCCTGTTTCTGTATTGCCTATCACTTAATATATGGTCATAGTATTACACAATCAAAACTGGAATTTCTAGCCATAAATACTTAGGGAATTACTTTTTATTAAACATTTATCTTTTTAATAAGTATTTTTCATCTAATACCCAAAATGTGAAAAGTGATCATTATTCTCATTTTTAAGATGAATAAACTGACAAATCATTGGCACATTCTGTGCCTAGGACAGATAGGCATTCATTAATTTTTTCAGCTATTAAACCAAAGAACTAAGCAAGAATGCACAGTCACTTTGATAACAAAAATATTTCTACATTACTAATTTATCTAAAAAAGAATTATTTTTAGTGACAAATTTTGTTAATTATTTAAGATAGAAATATTTATTTAGAAACATTTGATAGGATAGAATATTTTTCATAGGTCATTGGGGTAAAGAGTTTCTGAGATTAGATATGGAGAAAGTGGTTTTCTGTAAAAGATGATTTGAGAAACACTAAAATTCTGGTTTTAACTGGGTGTACAAAGCAGAATCACCTGGGAGTCTTTTCCCCCCAAATAATGCAATTCAGGTCCTTACCAATGAAATTAGAATCTTCAGTGGTGTTCCCAGATATGTTTGGGATACAAATCAACAACAACCACCACAAATCTCCTCTGGTCATTCATATAAATGCCTCTGGTTAAATATCTCTCTTATGAATTCCAAACACTTGACCATAACTTCCTTTCTAGCTTTGCTGAATTTAACCAGCACTTACCTTCAAGGTTATGAGTCTCCCTGTTTCCTTTCTAAAGTGATATTGATAAAAAAATTCAGTTTTTAATAATAAGTATAAGATACATGAGTGTAAGGATGTCAGGCCGAGCAAGGATGAAGGCTAAGGAAGAGCACAAACCAGCAAACTGCATTTATAGAATGGGAGTCAGGCACGGGAAAATGTGGTAAGGACGTCACAACATATATCTTACAGCTCTGTCCAGAAGTGAGGAAGAACAAGAAAGAGGTTCGTTTCATGGAAAAAGTTTCAGAAAAATTTGATTTAACACCTAGTTTGCTTCTTTATTCATCATTATCAAACACATGCAGAGAAATGAAAGTGGACAGTAGGTGAGGGTCCAGCAAATGAGCACCAGGCTGCTCTCAATGAATTAAATTGAGGGAGACAATGTGTGTTTCAAATTACAGACAAGAAGAAGGAAAAGGAAAAAAATCTGAGTAGAATGACCAAAACTAAGCATGCATATCTTTGTGGATAAATTGTAATCTAGCACCTGAGTTAAAACATTCAGCTACCTGTACAAACGTTGGGTAAACTCTATTAGAGTAGCAAGTCATATTTCAAAAAAGAAAACACAAGTTCTAGTGTTCACTGAAAGCTCTGTGTAAATTTACCATGTGGCATGGTTGTCACCGTGTCTATGATAGGAATACAGTTGCCTGACAAATGATGTAATGGTTATATTTTTTTAAGTTTTATTTAGATTTATTTAGTCCTATTGCTGAGCAAATCTAGCAATATACAGAGTACCTCCTTGTCAAAGGTGTGTGTCCTAGCCCCATACATTTCCTGTTCCGAGCTCATGAGGCATCAGTACCAGTAATGCTGTGTCCCTTCCTCAGAGGTCTGAGTCCCAGCTTTGTAGAATCCCTCTCATAAACTTCTCAGTTTTAATAATTCCATCTTTTTCCTTTACTACTTCTGTGATACCTTTAGTGTTCTCTTTTGCCTTTCAGTTTTTTGATACCTGGGTAACAATTCTTTTTATTAAATCATCTTGACTAAAAACCTTTTTTTTTTTTTTTTTAACTTATCTGTATTTGTTACGAGTTTTAAGCGGATTGTGACCCAGGCACTACATTTCCATTCACAAGCCTCCCCTTTCAAACAGCTTTACAACACACATGGGTAGGGCTTATAATTTTGCTCCTCTAAACAATACTTTTCTTTAGAAAACAAGCCCTGCATAGAGTTTCATCAAGTTGTTTCACTTTAAACATACTTATTTCTAGAGCACTAGTACCTGCAGAAACTACAAGGGGATGAAAAGCTTAAAAAGTAGATTCTAGAAGATGAACTCAAGTCATTTTAACAAATACTTTTCTTCTAAATATCAAGGATATATCTTGAAATACTCAGTGATGAAAGATTTGGTCTGCTAAGGAATTAGGCTTAATAGCTAAATACTCTAGGCTACAAAGTTAACATAGCTTAGATAGATCTTATAACACTTTACCTCGATCTGTTAAGCCAATATGAAACCAGAAAAGCATTACTAGTTCTGCTTTAGTGCTTAAAGTATCACAATATTGCACTTAGAAATAGAAAGAAATCTTATCTTCCCCTTAACATATTGTCATGCCACACAGATTTTTAAATGTTAAAATATCCTTGAAAATATATTATCTGAGGGAATGAAGTATTGAACATGTATACAAGTCATTCTTTGGGGAGAGCTTAGTCTACTTCTTCCATGAGTGATGTGTCATCATCTCCTTCAAGAGGTGGCATCTCTTCAGTTACAACAGCACTGGTATCATCAGCAGTAGGGTCATTTTCATCAATACCCAGACCAAGTTTGATCATCCTGTAGACCATGTTAGCATGTGTCTAGGGATCTTCCAAACTGAAGCCAGAAGACAGGAGTGCAGTTTCATAAAGCAAGATGACCAGATCCTTCACAGACTTGTCATTCTTGTCAGCCTCTGCCTTTTGCCTTAAGGCCTCAATAATGGAATGGTCAGGGTTTATCTCCAGGTGTTTCTTCGCTGCCTTACAACCTATTGTCTAGTTGTCTCTTAGGGCTTGAGCTTTTGTAATTCTTTCCATGTTTGCTCTCCAGTCATATGTGCTTGTGACAATATAGCATGGGATTGTCACCAATCAGTTTGACACAACCACATTTTCAACTTTTTTCTCCAAGATGTCTTTCATGATTTTGCAGAGGTTTTCAAACTTTGTTTTCTTCTCTTTCTGTTTCTTTTTCTCTTCTTCATCTTCTGGAAGTTCCAAGCCTTCTTTGGTGACTGACACTGAAGTTTTCCCCTCAAATGCCTTCAGCTGTTGGACACAGTACTCATCAATTGGCTCGATCATATAGATCACTTCTAAGCCATGCTTCCGAAGACGTTCCATGAAGGCTGAGTTAGCTACCTGGCCCTTCGTCTCATCTGTGATATAGCAGATATGTTTCTGGTTTTCCTTCATTCTGGTGCAATAGTCCTTGAGTGAAACCATCTCATCACCAGAAGCAGATGTGTAGTATCGTAATAGCTCGGAAAGCTTCTTCTGATTTTGAGAGTCATCGTGTATTCTAAGCTTTATGTTTTTAGAGAATTGCTCATGAAACTTTTCATAGTTCTCTTTATCTTCTGCCTCAATTAAACAAACAAACAAACAAACTTCTGTGATTTTTTTCTGTCTTCCAATTGGCCCCTGATGATCACAACCACAGGTGAGTAGGTTATAGAATATGGATAATCAATAGGTTTTTTTCAGATAGTAAAGGCTTGAATATGGAAGAAACGATGTTAAGTATATTTCACAGTGACCTAGTTTCATGGCCACAGCTTATTGCACCATGGTGGGCACTTTACTTAGGTACAACAGATTCCAGGCTGATCAACTGTCTTTGACAAAGTTTGGCAAAAGTGCTCTGTCCATTAGATGCACTGAGTCCTTAAAGAGGATTATCAGCATGTGAAAAGAACTGAGTCCTAAGCAGAAGGGCCTAGTTGTTTCCACCAGGATTCTTTCTCTTAAGCTTTTGAACCAAGAGTCCCAGTTCAAAGCTCGACTACAAGAAACATGCAATGCAGTTGAACCAGATTAACAGCAGAGCATTAGCAGCTCATGAATTCCCATCATGGATTTTTTCAGAGACACTTGGCCTAAGAATCACTCTCTTCTACCCTCAGCAAAAGCATTTCCATAATTAAGATTGGGTTTATTTTGTGAGATGGTTATATCTCTACCATTGGAATGTTCAAGCAGAGAATAGATACCTGTAAAGTTAGACTATAAGATGTATTAAATATATGTATTCCTGGGCTCTGCTCTAGACCTATTGAATAAGAATATCCTAAGAATGGGTTCAAGTAATATACATTCAAAATAGCAATAATAACAATAAGAACTCTCTCTTCCAGGTGATTTTGAGGTAAATCTGTCAGACATGGGAAGAAAAAGGCTATGTGACTATTCTGGCTATTAATTGCTGAATGATGAACTATCTTAACATGCAGTGTCTTACCATTTTTATCATATCTCATGACTTTGTGACTCATGAATTCAAGCAGGTTTCTGCTGAGGGATTCTTCTGTGCCATCTGGCATTGGCTAGGGATGCTTGGTGATGTTTCACTGGAGTCTGGTTTCGTCTGGAATATGTAAGACAGCTTCATTCGTATACTTGGCATGTTGGTGGGCACAGCTGAGCCCTTCTTCCTCTCCATGTAGTCTCCGCAATTCTCCTTGTGGTCTTTCTAGCAAGGGAGTTGAACATCTGAGGTGGTGGCTTGGCCTAAAGTGATGGCTCAGAGCTCTCAGGTGCCTCTTTAAGGCTAGGCTTGCATCTGGCATGTGCCACTTTCACTCTTCTTTATTGGTTTAAGCTGGCACAAGCCAACTCAGATTTGAGGAGAGGGAAAATAGACCCCCATCTCTCAATGAGAGAAGAGTTACAGAATTTGTAGCCATCTTTAATCCATCACGATGGCCTCTTAGTTTATTGCAAATTATGTCTTTAAATCCTGAGGGGATGGCATATAAGAAGGACAATTACAGTGTCTAGGAGCTGCGTGGGAAGATAGTTGGCCAACAGGGCATTGCTAGGCAAAGGGATGTCTGGCTTATCCTCTATTAGAAAAGGAAGCACATAATGATGAAGGTAACACAAACAGAGGGAGGTGGACTAAAGATGATTTTATCCTAGGCAGAGTGTTATTTAAAACTTTCAAATCAGAGTAGCCCACTGGAATAGGATGGCAAAGAATGACATTCTTTCCACTGAAATAATCTATATCTTTTAACTGAAAAGGAAAGAGAGGAGAAATATTTAACTAAAAGTCCTTTAGATTTTTAAAAGATATCATTAAACATAATAATAGGGTTACTGCTATAATTTTTCTTGGAAGCTGAACTGATTGTATTTCTCCCATTGTAACTTAAATCTTCTGAATTGCCTTTCTTAAAGTTGTAGTAAATTATTCTTTTTGAAATATAAAACGTGATAAAATTGTTTTCTTGTTTTATTGTTGTGAAATTATTTCACAAATTTCATTTGTGAGCTGTGAATATGCTGTGGGTGTTATTTACACTTGAGAGCAGATTAAACATGTTTTTGTTTATATTAATTATGAAACTGAGGCATTGGGGATTACTATTTGGTTTTGTTTTTCTTTTTATTTATTTAATTTTTCCTCTTGGTGGGAGTTGATTATTACTTTCCTCCAAGCTCATGAGTTGCTCAGAAATGAAATTGACACAGACTTCTCAATATCAAATATGTTGATTTGAATTAACGGCACAGAAGAGAGTTTCAATAAAAATATAATGTCAGTTAATAAATTAATATATGGAAAAAACTCAGGCTAAAATATAGTTTAATAATGTCCCATGAAGTTTTCTTTTGTTGAGTTAAAGACTAGGTAACTAAATTTATTTTATTGATAATGTCTTAAGGAAATAATATTAAAGTTCTAAACATCTAGGAATTAGATGCCTTTCAATTTTCAGAGTATAAGGTGTAAGGGGCTCCTTAGATATGGTCTTCCCCCTAAAAATTACCTTCTCCCAGGGATATCTTGGGAAATTATGTCCAATGTTTACTCTGAAATGTTTGGCTTATCAGTTGAACCAAGGGTTAATGTTATATTCTAACTACCACCTCCCCACCTCTTTCCCTCTGCCTCAGATACGTAAGTCTCCAAACATAAGACTGTTCTTTTCAACTATTCTGTTGGAAAATTGATGAATTGGAAAAGTAATTATCTTATAGGAAAGTTATCTATTTCCTCTATTGAATATGGTTAATGGATGCTTTTTACGCATCATTTTAAATCCTCTGATCGTCTTCTATTTCAAACACTGCTATACCAACCAGTTCTATGTAGGCTTCCACCATCTTCATGCCAGTGAACCTGACAGCACTTTGCCACTGCATCTCAGAGTATCAGATCTGAGCTGAGTGCCTCTATCTTTCCAGTTCAGGCCTTCTCTGATATCACACCAAGGGCGACCTATCGGGACTGCTTTGTACTCATGCATGTGCATCTGAAGTGTGGGGGGTGGAGGCTGATGGGTAAATGCCTCTCTGTCTCTTCCAGTGGACAGATGGTGGCTAGAGACATTTCTTAACCTTCTCAGGTGATTATTGAGGGATGGAACAAATAGCTTCCCATAGCAGTGAACAACTATATACTTTTATTGCTCGCTTTTTTTACTTCCCTATTTCATTTGTCTGTCCCTCACTCCTGCTCCCTGGGATTGCATTGCCAAATAAACTACTCACACATAAACCCTTGTCTTAGGTCTGATTTTTGGAGGAACCAGCTCTGAAACAGGCTGTATAAAACTTGTATCTTCCACTTAAATTACCAATAATGTGTTGGAATTTAATTAGGACATGTTTCCTCAAAATTGAACCCAGCATGTCTCAATGTATGAAACTTGATGTTCAGCACAGAGTACATCTCTCTTTACCTTGTTTCAGTCTTCTCTTTGCTGGTATACTGTGACCTTTGTTTTATTGGCACACAGAGAAGAACTTTTGGAGAAATATTGTCTGCTTACGAAGTTAAATATTGGAGAAATATTTTGAACTTCAGATGTCTGGAAGTTTTTTGTTAAAGTTTTAGTTAATTTTAATTTTTGCCCCAAACAAGAGATTTGCATTATTTGAAAAAAATCAAATTATGTTTTCTCCTTTGTACAATCCTAAATATTATATAGAGGGGAAATAAACTTTAATTGAGACAGAGTTTAAATTGGAGATGGCTCCAATTGCCAACTTTGCAAATCACAAATTCTTTGTCAAACCCAACCTTGCATTTTAGATTAAGTCTATATCCTATAATTTCAGTTTTTCTCATTTGTTACATAGAAAATATCATTCTAAGAATAAAAATAATTCTGGATGTATAACTGGGATAAATGTATATAGCTCACTGCAATAAAGGTTTAAAAGACCCTGGACTAACATATTTAAACATTTAAACATAGTCCCATAGAATATAAAATGATCACCCTGGTGATATCTGGGTAGTACAGTACTTTATTTGTACTTTTATTTTGCAATTTCTTATTCATGTTGGTAAATATATTTTAGGGGACAGGCAACTTAAAAGGAAGTTCAAGATAATTATACATTTTGTAATTTTATTAAAAATATATAAAAGGATTTTGAAGTTTAGAGCTAAAATCTAA
>RJWJ010016966.1:0-23008 GCA_004363605.1 Indri indri
TTCACTGCAGGGTAACTGGGCAGTCACCTGCTTGTGTGGGTATGGAGAAGCTCAAACATCAGGCTCTGCTGACCTCTTCCCCAGAGCCATTCAGTTTCTTAGGAAGGAGTCCTCCAGTCTCCTAGGTGGAGTGAATGAATACCTCCAACTGCCAGGGCTTCGCAAACAAGTGGAAAAGAGACACGGGACAGAAATTAAGGGAAAGGAGGTACATCTCCTCATTTAGTAGATAGCCTTTTGCTTAACCCTTGCTTACGGTTATGCCTCTTTTGTATTCTCTCCAAATCTGGAGTCTCACTGGCTCAGCTTCTCTAGTGCCTGTCCTCTGCTGAGATGAGGGAGGGGTACTGAATTACTCGAGGTAGGGGTCAGTGCTGTCCAAGAGAAATATAATGCCACAAATGCGGCTATGTGTGTAATTTTAAATTTTCTAGGAGCCTCATGAAACAACTAAAGAGAAAGGGCTAAAATTAATTTTAGTATATTTTATTTAACCCAATGGATCCAAGATGTTACTAATTCAATATGTAATCAATATAAAAATTATTAATAAGATAATTTACATTTTTTCATACTTAGACGTCCAAATCTGTTATGTACTTTAAACTTGTAACATCTTAATTAGGACTGGCCACATTTCAGGTGCTCAATAGCCACACGTAGCTAGTGGCTACTATATAAGATAGCATAGGTCTAAGTTATGCTGTGTTAACAACCCCAAAATTTCAATGGCTCAACAAAACAAAAGTTTGCTTTTGCCTGACATGGACAGGTAGGAGCTATTTCCAGTTATTCAAGGACCCAGGCTGACCATTTTATTCCTGCATCAAATGAATCACATGACCAGGCATTTCCTAGGCAAAGAAAAAGACCAGAGAATCTTCACGGGCTTTTCACTATGCTAACCCAGAAGTAACACAATTTCCCCCTCAAAGTCCACTGGGCAGAATCAGTCACATGATCGATCCCACCTGACCTCAAGGGGCAGAAGAACTAACTGTTCCCACAGGCCTGGACCGAAGGAAAGCTGGCTGTGAACAAGCACTGAGTCAACTCCACAGGCAGGCACTTGGCTATGTGGGCAGGGGTTAGGCAGAGGATCTAAGTCCTGGGTTCCACAGAGTCACTGTTTCTGGTACAGATTTTGAAACCAGGTTTTGGCTTGAGCTCTTACCTCCAGTTATAAATCAAATGGGTACCTGGAATTCTTAGGCCTTGACAGTGGTAAAGACTAGTTTGCTTCTTCCATGTCCCTCTACAAGCAAAATATTCAACAAGCATGCACCAGAAAAGCAGTGAGCGAATGTGAAAATGCGGATGGAACTGAGGAGGGCAGGAGAGTTGACTGATCCAACTACAGAGGATGGGAAAGGGCCTACACAGCTTAAGGTCTGAAGCAGGTGCAGCAGTCGCGCCCTTCTGAGTTCTGAAAATGACCAACCGAACCTCCCTTCTAGAACAGAGCCCCGCACTGAAAGAAAAACTGCTGACAGTGGAAACAAAATTGAACAAAATTTATTTCAGAAATGAAGAATAAAACCAAGGAACACGAGAGTGAATAAACACAACAGATAACGCCCTAAGACAAATGCAAAGGTTCTACAGAAAGAAAGGAAAGGAAAGACGAGGCCCACATAAAAGTGAGGGACAGTAATGGAACCAGGAGATCTCATAAGGTAACCCTCAGTCTTTTACACATAACTGAAATGCTATCCTGAATCACTGTATCTCCTTCCTAAAATTCAGGAAAATTCTAATAAAAATGACCTACAGAACAGTTTCCAGATCCAAATCTCTTACAAGCTATTCTAAGAAGGGGAGAAAAAGAATAGGCAGCAAAACAACATCCCTACAGACCATTTAAGGCATGCCAGAAGGGCAGAAACACAAAACCAATGTACTATAACCTACTATTTCAAAATGAGCTAAAAACATTAAGAAAATTACATAAAGTATGAAAAACAACATCAGAATGGAAGAAACTCAGAAATGTGAGAACATGACTCAGTAAAGAATTAGAAGTAAAAGAAAAAATTTATTTTGGAAATGAAGAATAAAACCAAGGAACAAAGAGTGAATAAACACAATAGATAATGCCCTAAGAGAAATGGAAAATGAGAAAAACAATCCTAAAAATAAAAAAAGAAATGAAATAAAAGGATTCTAGAGAAACTGACAAAAATTGTTCCAACTTTTAACAGGAATCCCTGGAGAAAGACAAAGTAAAGGAACAGCCCATACTAAAAACTGTAATTCAAAACAATTTTACTAAAGTAAAAGATTAGAAACTATATATTAAGGCATACACCGTATACTTGAGAATCCTGAGCCAAAATAATCAACACCAAGATATATTACAGTAAAATTATAGGATTTTTAAGGAAAAAATATTATTGGGGCATCCAGGCAAAAACTTCAAGGGAAAAAAATTACATTAACAACAGACTTTCCAAAATAAGTATTTTATGCCAGAAAAAAATGAAAATACTCAAGGAAAGTAAGTGAAAGCCAAGAATTTTATTGTCAGTATAACTATTTTTCAAGTATATGCATTATTCATATCATCATATAAAAACTTCAGGGAATATTGTTTCTATAAGCCTTTCTAGAGAAATATACTAGAAAATGAGTTTCAGGGAACCAACATTAAGTAGAGGAATGTTGACATGAAGACTGGAGATGAGCATTAAATAGTTACTTGTAGACTAACTGGGGATGAAAACAGAGTATAACGGGTGTAACAGACATATGTGCTCTAATGGCTACATGAGCTGGTAATATATGGAACACAACTACGCAGGTAATGGGGGAAATGGAGAGCGTATGCAAAAAAAGTTTTCAACTGGTGGTGGATATATTCGTATTGTTATTCTATAACTGTCAGATATGAAATGTGTGACAAAATAGATGAGTAATTATGGAATATTCTATCACCCTTATGTCCTTGAAAACCAGGATTCCCAATTTTTATCTTCAAGTATATCCACTGAAAAGACCTAGAAACAAAGACTAACTCAGTAGCAATGAGCATCCGAGCATCTCTACAGCCCTGATTGGGGTTTGGGAATACCATTTTCCACTGGTAAAAAAAAAAAAAAAACAAGGCTTCTTGGAGATACTCCAGGTGTGAGGCAGAAATTGTAGAAGATGTTCCTGGGATGTCTTGTTTTATAAGGTAGTAAGGGAATTATCAAAGACTATTTGAATCATGTCAAAAGGACTCAGAAGCCAACCTGAAGACATTCCCATGGCCAAAAATGGGACAGTTTGACTTTCAACAAGTATGAAAACTGCAGTGGGTTGAACTAATAAATGGGTTCATACCAATTCGAAAAAGAAAGGAAAATCAATCACCTTCAGAAAAGACAGGGAGCCAATTCATTATTTTAAAAATGGTTACAATTCCAACTGTATGACATTTTGGAAACAGCAAAACTATGAAGGCAGTAAAAAGATCAGTGGTTGCCAGGGGTTGAGGGGAAGGAGGGATAAATAGGTGGAGCACAGATGATTTTTAGGGCAGTGAAACTACTCTGTGTGATACTATAATGTGGATATACATCATTATGTATTTGTCAAAACCCATATACGGCACAACACCAAGAGTGAACCCTGATGTAATGCACAGACTGGTTAATAATGACATGTCAACACAGATCCATCGGTTGTAACACACGTACTGCTCTGGTGGGGGACGCTGACGGTGCGGCAGGCCATGCCTGTGTGGATCGGGGAATACAAGAACTCCCTGCACTTTCCCTTCAATTTTGCTGTGAACCTAGCACTGCTCTTAAAAATAGTCTATTAAAGAAACTGCTAAGAAAAAAAAAAAAGCCTCCAGCATTTATCTTGCCTTTCCTATTTCCCGGAAAAACAATAGGGAAATATTTCTTTATAAATGTACCAGTAATCCCATTCCAAGATATTTAGCTAGTGAAATGAAAATTTATATTCAAACAAAAATATATACATGAATGTATACAGCAGCCCTATTCATAATCGCCATAAACTAGAAACAACCCAAAAAGTCCTTCAAGAAGTGAATGGATAAATAAACTGGCACATCATTCAATGGAATACTAACCAACAACAGAAAGGAACAAGACTACTGATACATCCAACATCTCGGATGGATCCCAAAAGGCATAATAATGCTAAGTGAAAGAAGCCAGTCTCAAAAGGGTACTTCAAAAAGACAAAACTATAGTGACAAAGAACAGACTGGTGGTTGCCAAGGGTTAGGGAAGGGCTAAGTGTGTGACTACACAGGGAGAGCACGAAGGAGTTTTTAGGTGACTGAACTGCTCTGTATAGTGATTGCGGTGGTGGTTACATTAATCTACAGATGTGTTAAAATTTATAGAACTATATACCCCCAAAAGGTCAATTTTAACAGTACAATAATTTTAAAAATAAAATTTAAAAGCCATTGAACAGAATCTGATCAAGTCTCTTGACCTAGCTGCCAATGTGTAGAAAATGCAGAAGACAGAGCTGTAAGTTGAACTGTACCATGAGAACACAATAAAAAAAATCCAGACCATAGGACTCTACAGGTCAAACAGGCACAATTCTTCAACAGATAAATGGGGGGCAGGCGAAGTAGGGGGAAGAACCAGTAGATTAAAATAGACTTAAAAGACATATTAAGATACACACACAAAAAAAGTAACAAAGAAAAAAATAGATAAACTAAACATCATGAAAATTAAAAACTGTAGCGCTTTAAAGGGCACCATAAAGAATGTGAAAAGTAGGCCTGATGCGGTGGCTCACACCTGTAATCCTAGCACTTTGGGAGGCCAAGGCAGGAGAATCCCTTGAGGCCAGGAGTTCATAGACCAGCCTGAGCAAGGGCGAGACCCCATCTCTACAAAAAATAGAAAAATTAGCCAAGCATGGTGTGTGCACCTGTAGTCCCAGCTACTCAGGAGGCTGAGACAGGAGGATGGCTGGAGCCCAGGAGTTTGAGGTTGCAGGGAGCTAAGATGACACCACTGTACTCTAGCCCAGGAGAGCAAGACCTTTTCTCAAAAAAAAAGAAAAGAAAAAAGAAAAAGAAAGAAAGTAAAAAGACAACCCACAAAATGAGAGAAAAATTTTCCAAATCATGTATCTGATAAGGACTTGTATCTAGAATATAGAAAGACCCATTACAATGCAATAATAAAAAGACGACCCAATTAAAAAATGTGCAAAGGATCTGAAGACACAGTTCTCCGAAGAACATAAGCAAATGAGCAATAAGCACATGAATACACATGAACATTAGTAATCAGGACAATACAAATAAAAACCACAATGAAATACTTCATACCCAATAGCATGGCTATAATCAAAAAAATATTAATAATAACAAGTGTTGGTGAGGACTGGAGAAACTGGAACCCTGATACGTTGCTGGTAAGAATGTACATGTTGCAGCCAATTAGGAAAAGAAAACCAGTTCTTCAAATGGTTAAACACAGAGTTATCCTATGATTCTGTAATTCTACAGCTATATGACTAAGAGAAATAAAAACATATTTCCACACAAAAACTTATAAAAGAATGTTTACAGTAGCATTATGAATAGGCAAAAAGTGGAAATAACCCAAATGTGTATTAACTGATGAATGGATAAATTAATCTACACAATGGGAGTATTATTCAGCAATAAAAAGAAATGAAGTACTGATACATGCTATGACATGGATGAGCCTTGAAAACAATGTGCTAGGTGAAATAAGCCAAACACAAATATGTGATTCCACCCACATGAGGTACCTAGAATAGGCAAATTCATAGAAAACAGAAAGTAGAACAGTTACCAGAGGCTGGAAGGAGGGAGTAATGGGGAGTTCCTGTTTAATGGGTACAGAGTGTCTGTTTGGGATGATGAAAAGTTCTAAAAATGCATAATATGATGACTGCACAACACTGTAAACGTACTTAAGTCCAATGAATTGTACACTTAGAATGATTAAAATGGTAAATTTTATGTTGTGTATATTTTACAATTTTAATAAAACAGCAGGAAAAGTTAAGAGAGTGATTTTTTGCCTTCCCTGTCACTGAGAAGAGATTTTTATAATGAATAAACTATTCATAACAAGAGAAGTGAAACTAAAATAGATAGGAGAGCGCTGGACTCACTCTATGTGAGTTCAAGTTTTGTTTGTTCCAAGACAGGATTGCAATTTACAATTCAAGTAGTGACAAAACTTTCAAGACATGTAACTGAAACCCCCACGAGTAACCTGTGATGAATGAAATGAGAGGTTATAAAAGATGGGCAATAATGTTCTGACTGGGGTATCAGTGAGACATGAGGACGGGACAGAGAAGGGAATTCTGGAAACGGAAAACCAGAATGCTTGACCGTAAACTGAGGCAAAATGCCAGTGGTGATTGTGAAAGCGATATCAAACTGTAGCACTTCATAGTTTAAAAACAGGTTTTCACCCACATTCTAACCGAATTTCACAACAATCTCATGACTTCAGTTAATATTCTTCTTGATTTTTATGGGAGATGGGGTTCAGACAGGACAAGTGGTTTGTCAATGAGCAGGAGGCTAGGATACAAACCCAGGCCGTAGCTTCAAATCCCTAAACTCAATTATGTTCCACTGCGGCCTTTGATCCTTCCAAGCTGAGGCATGTAACAACAGTTCATTCCTTTCTGATGCTGAATAGAATTCCATGGTATAGATGTGTCAGTTTTTTTAACCATTCACCATTCGAAAGAACTTCTGGCTTGTTTCCAGTTTGAGGCAATTATGAACAGAGGTTCACATACAGGTTTTTGTGTGAACCTAAGTTTTCATTTTACCAGGATAAATATCTAGGAATGAAAACGCAGATATATTTTATAACGGGATACTTCCCGTGTAATTTGGGAATTTCAACTATCATGTGGTTTTCCAGGAAATAAGAATGCCAGGAATTAATGTCTGTTTCTTTCACTTATCAGCTTTTTAAATATTGAACTGGGTCTCTATCTTCTCTGAAAATGTAAACAAATGTGAATTCTAATTACTGATATGCACGATGAAGTATTTAGTGGGAACTGCACTGATGTCTGCAAATATTTTGCAATGTATACAATAGTAAAATGGATTGATTAATTAATTCAGAGGGATGACAGGTGAATAGACACATATATCCATATAGATGTTCACAGTAGAATTATTTTAACTTCTTTGTATGTTTGAAATTTTTCATCAAAATGTTGGAAAGTATACTACCTTTTTGTACTGTAACATGCAGCCACAGATATTGCTAAAAGCAAGACAAATTCTGCTGCACATTCAAGAAATACTTTTGAAAGTAATTCCTACATCTCATACCAACAATTCAGACTCAAATATAGCACAACCTTAATATAACACAGATATTAAGGGAAAAGCCTTAAAATTTTCATTATAAAATCTGTCTGTTACAAATTACAGAAAAAAATTACCTAATTTTAAAAACACCTATTTTATTTAAATCTATAATTCAAAAAGAAAATATCAACTTTGGGTTTCCAGTCCAGCATGTAATTTGCTTGGAAACTGATTCTCAAACTTCACAAGTAAACAACTGAACAAACTGAAAAATCAACTCTTTGTGAGGTCACAGGGCAAACCACTGGCCCCAAATTGGAGACAGACAGGCAACTTACAAAGGATCACAACTTACCAGAGCAGAAACCCATGAACAGAACCTCAGCAGGAAGGAGTGCTGGTGTAGGAAAACCTGAATTATAATTAACCAAAATCTTTTCATGCTTCCAGCAAGGGGAGGGGAAAAGGAACCATGTTGAAACTCATCAGAGCATTCGGTTCTTCTTAACAAGCCCGCCTTCAGCAGAAACTACTTAACCAGAGCCTAACTAACCTGGGAGGAAAGAAATACCCAACTCCATCTGACTCTAGGCTTCCATATAGAAGGGAAATAGCCAATTCCAGCCCCCTGTAGACAACAGAGTAGAGAAATGCCCAACTCTAGCCCTCCTACAGCCTTCCATGTGAGGGAAGGGGAAAGACTGAGAAGCACTGGCTAAGTTCACCGTCTAGGGACACAGACTCACCGAAAGGCTGAGAGCTAATCTTAGGACTATACAACACTTCCCCTCCACCCACACCTTACCCACATTACTAAAGGCCTATTTACAGCAGTTCCCCTTACCCAGTACCAACACGTCTGGCTATCAAGTAGAAAGTGCAAGGACTACTAAAAGGAAAGAAACTTAGTTTGAGGAAAAAGAGAAAGCATCAGACCCAGACTCAGATATGACAGGGATGTTGGCACTATCAGACCAAGAATTCAAAACTATGACTAATATGCTAAAGACTTTAATGGATAAAGTAGACAACATGCAAGAACAGAGGGATAATGTAAGAGAAGAGATGGAAATTCTGAGGGAGAATCAAAAAGAAATGTTAGAGATCAAAAACAATGTAACAAATTAAAAATGCCTTGATGAGTTCAGTAACAGATTGAACATGGCTGAGGAAAGAACTGCTCTGCTTGAGTACAGCTCAATAGAAACCTCCAAAACCGAAAAGCAAAAAGAAAAAAGTCTAGGGGAAAAAAGAATACAATATCCAAGAACCATGGGACAACTACACAACATGTAACACATGAGTAATGGGAATATCAGGAGAAGAAAAAGAGAAAGAAATAGCAGTATTTGAAGCAATGACTAAGAATTTCCCCAAATTAGTGTCAGACACAGAACCACAGATCCAAGAACCTCGGAGAACACCAGGCAGGATAAATGCCAAAAAAAACTACACTAAAGCTTATCATATGCAGACTCCAGAAAACAGACTCCAGATAACAGAAAACCTTAAAACAGGAGAAAACACCTTACTCACAGAGTAACAAAGGTAAGAATCATAACCCATATCTCCTCAAAAACTCGAGTGGAGCAAAATATTTAAAGTGTCGAGGGGGAAAAACCCAACCAAACTAGCATTCTGTAGGCTGAGAAAGTATCCTTCAAAAGAGAAAGAGAAATACTTTCTCCGACAAACGACCATTGAGGGAATTTATTGTCAGCAGACCTGTCTTGAAAGAAATGTTAAAAAGTTCTTCAGAGAGAAAGAAATTGATAGAGATCAGAAACTTGGGTCTATATGAAAAAAGAAACAACATTACAGAGGGAATAAGTGAAGGCAAATAAAAACATTTATTTTTCTTATTATTTTCCTTTTTCTTTTTTTTTTTTGAGACAAGGGCTCACTCTGTTGCCCACGCTAGAGTGCAGTGGCACAATCATAGCTCACTGCAACCTCAAACTCCTGGGCTCCAGAGATCCTCCTGCCTCAGCCTCCCAAAGTGCCAAAGTGCGGGGATTACGAGCATGAGCCACTATGCCCAGCTATTTTTCTTATTCTTAATTGATCTAGCAGAAAATAGCCTGTTCAAAATAATAGCAACAATGTATTGGATTATGTATGCTTATGTATAAGTGAAATGAATGATAGCAATGATATAAGGGATGGCAGGGAGGAATAGGAATATTTTGTTATTATAAGGTATTTGCACTACCCATATAGTACAGTATTATTTCAAAGTGGATGTGGATTTGTTGTAAATGTGTATTGCAAACTTTAGGGCAACCACTAAAAAGGTAAAAATATATATATATTTGATATGCTAAGAAAGAAGAGAAAATGGAATCACATAAAAAGCTCAATTAAATAAATATGGTAGTAAAAGAGTAGAAGAGAAAAGAACACAGAATAAGGCCAAGAAACAGAAAACAGTAACGAATATGGTAGACATTAAATTCACCTATATCGATAATCACATTAAACTTCAACAGTCTAAATATATCAATTAAAAGACAGAAACTGCCAGAACGGATCAAAAAACAAGACCCAACTATCTATTTTAAATATTAATATAAAGACATGTATAGATTAAAAGTAAAAGGGATGGGCCAGACGCTGTGGCTCACACCTGTAATCCTAGCACTCTGTGAGGCCGAGGTGGGAGGACTGCTTGGGCTCAGGAGTTTGAGACCAGCCTGAGCAAGAGCGAGACCCCATCTCTTCCAAAAATAGAAAAAAATTAGTCGGTTGTGGTGGCAAGCCCTGTAGTCCCAGCTACTGGGGTGGGGGTGGGGTGTGCCTGAGGCAGGAGGATCACTTGAGCCTTAGGTTGCAGTCAGCTATGATGGCACCACTGCACTCTACCCAGGGCAACAGAGTAAGACTCTGTCTCCAAAAAAAAAAAAAAAAAAAGTAAAGGGATGAAAAAACATATACCATGCTAACACTAATCAAAAGAAAGCTGGAGTAGCTATATTCATTTCAGACAGAGCTGACTTCAGAGCAAAGAAAATTACCAGAGGGGCATTATATACTCATAAAGGAGTCAATTCTACAAGAATATACTCTTGTAGGTATATTCTATAAGAATATAACGATCCAGAGCATCAAACTATATGAGGCAAAAACTGATAGAAATGTGAGGAGAAATAAATCCGATAGAAATGTGAGGAGAAATAAATCCACTATCATAGCTGGAGATATCAACAACCCTCTATCAGAAACTGACAGATCCAGCAGGCAGAAAATCAGTAAGGTCGTAGCCGAACTCAACAGCACCATCGACCAACTGGGTATAATGGACACTTCCAGGCAACTTCATCCAACAGCAGCGTATCATTGTTCTCAAGCTCCCGAAGAACATACACCAAGATACACCACATTCTGGGCCATAAAAACACACCCTAATACATTTAAAAGAATAGAAATCATGTAACGTCTGCTCTCAGACCACAATGGACTTAAACTAGACATCAGTAACGGAAAGATAGCTGGAAAATACCAAACTATTTGGAGATTAAATAATAAACTTCTAAATAATACATGGGTTAAAGAAAAATCTGAAGAGAAATTTAAAAATACAATTATCAAAATTTGTGGGATGTAACAAAGCAGTGCTTAGAGGGATATTTATAGCACTGAATACATATGTTAGAAAAGAAGGTCTAAAATCAGTCATCTAAGCTTTCACACTAGGAAACTAGAAAAGAAGAGCACATTAAATCCAAAGTAAGCCAAGAAAAGAAATAACAAAAATTAGAATACAGTTCAGTGATACTGAAAATAGTAAATCAATAGAGAAAATGAACAAAACTAAAAGGTGGTTCTTTGAAAAGATCAATAAAATTGATAAGCCTTTAGCTAGGCTAAGAAAAAAAGAGAGATGACACAAATTGCTAATATCAGAAATAAAAGAGGAAACATCACTACAGATCCCTCTAAATATACATTAGTAGGATAATAAAGGAATACCATGAACAATCCTATGCTCACAAGTTTTATAATTTAGCCATGACCGATTCCTTGAGAGACACAATCTGCCAAAACTCACAACATACACATAATCTGAACAGGCTATACCTATTAAAGAAATTGAATTGGTAAGCAATAAGCTTCCACAACGCAAAGCAATAGGCCCAAATGGGTTCACTAGTGAAGTCTACCAAACATTTAAGGAAGAAATTATACCAATTCTTCACAATCTCTTTCAGAAGATAGAAGCAGAGGGAATACTTCCTAACCCATCCTATGAGGCCAGCATCACCCTAATACCAAAATCAGACCAAGACATTACAGAAAAAGAAAATTACAGACCAACGTCTCTCATAAACACAGATGCCAAAATCCTCAACAAAATATAAGCAAATCAAATCCAACAACCTATAAAAAGAATTACATACCACAATCAAGTAGGATTTGTCCCAGCTGTGCAAGGATGGCTCAACATTCAAAAATCAATGTAACTGACCACATCAGCAGGCTAAAGAAGTCATATGATCATATCAATAGATGCAGAAAAAACTTTTGATAAAATCCACAACCCATTCATGATTTTTAAAAAACTCTCAGAAAACTAGGAATAGGGGGAAATTTCTTCAGCTGGATAAAGATCTACAAAAATCTAAAGCTAACATCATACTTAATGGTGAGCACTTTGGGAGGCCAAGGTGGGAGGATCACTTGAGGCTGGGAAAGAGTTCAAGACCAGCCTGGGCAACATAGCAAGACCCTGTCTCTACAAAAACTAGAAAAATTAGCTGGGCATGGTGGCACACACCTGTAGTCCCAGCTACTCGAGAGGCTGAGGCAGGAGAGTTGCTAGAGCCCAGGAGTTTGAGGTTGCTGTGAGTTATGATGGTGCTATTGCACTCCAGCCTGGGTGACAGAGAAAGACCCTGTGTCCAAAAAGAAAGAGACATGACAAGTAAATGCAATATGTGATCCCAGACTGAATCCTCTATTGGAAGGAAAAAAATTGCTAAAAAGAAAAAAAAAAAAAAAAGACTCAGTTGGGACACCTGACAAAATTGGAATATAGACTGCAGATTTAAGTACTATAGTAAGGTTAAATTTCCTGAATTTGATAACTGAAGTATGATTACATATTATGAATATCCTCATCCTTGGAAAATTGAAACTGAAATAGCAAGGGTAAAAGGGCATAATATTTATAATCTTGCTCTGAAAGCATTCACACAAATAAATTTTTGTGTGTGCAGACAGATATAGATCAGAGAAGGATAACACAAATGCAGGAAAATGTTTAAAACTGGTGAATCTGGGTGTGAAGAGTATGGCAGTGTACAATGCTATTCCTGCACTTTTTCTAAGTATGAAATAACAAGTGAAAATAAAAACATAAATGAATTAAATTCATGTGTTGAAGTCCTAACCCCCAGTACCTCAGACCTTATTTGCAAATAAGGTCTTTATAGAGGTAATCAAGTTAAAATGAGGTTATTAGGGTAGGCCCTAATATGATTGGTGTCCTTATAAAAAGGAGACATTTGGACACAGACATGAGGAGAGACAGGGTTAATCCTGCCATGTAAAACCCAAGGAATGCTTGAGATTACCACAAGTTAGGAAAGAGACCAGGACAGATCCTTTCCTAACACCTTTGGAGGGAGCAGGGCTCTGCCCACACCTTGATTTTGGATGCCTAGGTCTAGCCTCCAGTACTGAAAAACAATAAATTTCTGCTATGCTAAGCCAAAACAAAGAATGAGAATAGTACAAAAAGAAAAAAAAGCCTATAAACATTAAGCTAAAGCTAAAGTAAATTTAAAACTTTGTACAGATATCTGAGATAAACTTTTACCAAATAAAGATATTTTAAAAACACAAATACTTATCCATTATTCATTACTTATTTACTGGTGTTCACAAAATAAAGACCAAGGAAATCATCAAACACCAATTTTGTATTATAAAAAAAACCACGTGATAAAAAAACTGACCAAACTCACTCAATGCATTATTCCTACAAGTGCTTTTAATGTAAACAAAATCTCAGTTGAGAATACATTAAAATTGATTTAGCGAAGTTATCATTATTTAAAGATATTACATGTACTTTTTAAATCCCCAATGAAAATCAACTAAAAAACTATTAGAAAAAGAATTAAATATGTTGAATGGTTTAAAGTTATCTGTTTATTAACAAAACCAGTTAGAAAATATAATGGAAAAATAATCTCACAATAGCACCCAAAAATATACAGGAGAAAAACTACAAAACTTTAAAAGTCAAAAAAGGAGACTTATGAAAGGAGACATGCCATTTTATGAACTTGAAAACTATATACTGTAAAGACGGTAATTCTCTACAAATCAATCAATAAATATTAACAGGCTTTTGAGTGGAATCAGACCAAAAAACACGAAGACATTTGGAAAAATAAACTGGAATGTCCTCAACTTTTGAAATGCCTTACCAAGTATTAAAATGTATCTAAAACTACATTAATATAAACTGTGTGATTCTACTGTCAAGAGACAAATCATAAGAGACCAGAAGTAGGTCCAAATATATATACAAGAATATATTAATAATAAAACCAAGATCTCAAATCAATAAAAGGTGTTGAGAGAGCTTGCTAACCATTTGGGAAAAAATTAAGTTGGATTCTTATCTCATGCAACAAAACTAATTCCAGAGACATCAAAGGCTCAAATATAAAATGTGAAACTATAAAAGAACTTGAAAACACTATTGCAATGGGGAAGGAATATCTAAGTTTGACATCAAAAATAGAAACTATAAAGAAAAATCTGGCTGCTGTAAATTACTATTAAAAATAACACTGAATATATGTTTTTCTGTTTTATGTAGCAATCTTAAAAAGCCTGTGCCATTATTATAATTATGCTGTGCTTTAGAGTTATGGCTAGTGCAGTAAGATCAGAATATTTTATTCTATCCATCTGACTTTATTTTAAAGAGAACAATTTTCCACTTTGATTTGACAACTGGCTTTTTCTGTAATGGTCAGGAAGTTATTGAGTAAAAAAAGTACTTCTTTTTTTTCACATGTCTGTGACTGCTATCTTTAGTTAGAATGAAAAAAACTACCTAAAATTCAGGTTACTTGAACCTCAACTGGTTATGGTCTCTGTTAAGCAAATGTCTGTTCTAAAGGGAAAAAAATTGCTTATTAGAATGTGTTATCTCATCTCAAGTTCCTAGTTTCTTCTTCCTGTCTATATTAGTCATTCCATCATTTGTACCTGCAATATAAAGGCAAGAAGTATTCCTAAGGTAGTTCAGATTCTTTAACATGATTAGTTTTACTTTACAAATCCTCTTTTCTTGTCCTTTCATAAATTAGCCCAAAATGTAGGATATAAGACCTGAATCACGATACTGACTTTACACAGGGCTTAAGGCTTTCAGTGTAAGGGCTTAAGCCAGCAAGAGACCATCCTCAGCCCTGACTTAGCTCGCCCCTCGGCCACCATCTGGACTGTGCGGGGGGGAAAATGTGGAAGGCTGTAGAGTCAAGTCACAGCTGCTCAGTTTGGTGCAGGGGAGCCAACTGTGTGTAATGCTACTGAGAGGCTGAAGATGAAGACAGATAATCCGGCACCATGCAGGCCCTCAATGGCACAGACAACAATGGTCTGAGGAATGCAAATTGTGGTGGACTGGAGAAGAAGGATATGGCAGGTTAACTACTAAGGGAGGGTGAGGGAGGGGAGGTGTTGCAAGCACACCATTCCCAAGGCATCTGTTCAAGCAAGAGGGAAGAGGGCGACTGTCTTCAAGGAATGGTTGGTTTGCTTTCCAAGTCTCTACCAGGGATTGTTTGCTGATAGGAATGAACCAATGAAGAGGTAAAGTCTAAAGAGAGGGGAGAAACAATCAAAGTTCTCACAGATATTATGAACAAACAAAGCTAAGCATGTGATATTTAGCTCTAAGCTAATATCAACCTCACCAGAAATTATTTAGTATTTTTGTAAACCGTCCCACCCATATTTTCAACACTTACGCAATAATATTTCCATATTGGCTCATATTTGCAAATTATTACAGCTGTTCAAAATACATGAATTTTCTTGCTGTCTCTGGACACTCAGGAAGTTTCTCTTCACGTATTATGTACATCAGAGTTTTGTTCCTCACAGCAGTATCACTAATTTTATTCTTACTTTAAAATCATCTCTATTGATGTTTAATTCCCATTCTGGTTAAAGTTTTTCATCCCATATCTTTTCCACATACCATATTAATTAGTTCTTACTAGAATTGTTTCTCAAGTCCTAAGTTCTGACAGACAACACATAGAAATGTTATTTATTTTCACAAAGAATTACCATATGCTCTCTTGTTTTTCTTAAAATACACACAAATGGCCTATTTTAGGTTTCCTTCTTTCCACAGATGTGAGCACTGTCACTCCCCCTTCAGCCCCACCACGTGAAAACCAGTGCAAATGCAGTGAGTGATGGAACCCAAGAGCCACTGCGGGCTGGGGAGGAACCATGGAGCCCCAGAGGTGAGGGGACCCTCAACTTAGCTCCACTGAGGGCTGCAATTGGGAATATAGGCCCCATGCTGCCTATCTTACAGTTTTTCAAATGTCAGAAACCTGCATTTTCTTTTCGTGAAATCTCCCAATTTTTAATTTTTAGCAAATAATTTTTTAAAAAATTACAGTATAAGCCAAACATAAGCCTACAGGCCAAATCCAGCTGACAGGCCATTAGTTTGCAACCTCTAAGTTAAAGAATCATGGTGGGTCTGCTAGTCCACTTTTTCTTGTTTTTATATAATTCTTCCCTCCAAGCAGAGCTATGGCAAGTCAGAAACTTAAAGTGAAGTTAAAAGACCTATCACCACAACCACTGCCATTAAACATCTCTTTTTAAAAGTAATATTCCATATTTGCATTTTGATACTGATTTGGGGTGGGCAAGAAATTCATTTTTTTTTTTGAGGATTGATAGTAAGAAATTTGTTTTTAAATTTACAATTACTCTTGAAAAAAAGTCGTTTTCTTATATCTAGAGAAGTTAATTTATAGAGCACCTACAGTATGCCGGCCACATTACTAAACATTTCACACTTTGATTCTCCATTAAAGCCTAAATTATCTTGTGAAGTCGATTTTATCATCTCATTTTGCAGATGACTTGCAATAGTTCACAAAGTTCTCAGTTTTTGTTCCTCAGCATTCAGAATCCAGCAGAAATGGCTGGTTAGGGTTGCTTTTTGATAGGTATTATCAATCAAGAATAATTGCAACCATCTTAAACCACAATAACAAAAATGCAAAGTGAAGGTTTTGAAGGACAGTATCCTTTGAATAAAATAGCTAAAAGTTTAACTTCAACTCCTTAAATTCTCCAGTTTCAATGATCTTCCTTGATCACTAGATCACTTTAATAGTCAATTATTTAATATTTTCAAGACAAGTAAAATTGAAGTCAGCTCTTCTTTTTGGTTAGTATGTTCCTAGAAAGAGCCTCTAAAAACAAAGTTTTGCAAAAACAGAAGCTTTTTTTTTTTTTTTTTTTTTTGACAGAGTCTCACTCTGTTGCCCTGGCTAGAGTGCCGTGGCCTCAGGCTAGCTCACAGCAACCTCAAACTCCTGGGCTTAAGCAATCCTTCTGCCTCAGCCTCCCAAGTAGCTGGGACTACAGGCATGTGCCACCATGCCCGGCTAATTTTTTTCTATATATATTTTTAGTTGTCCAGCTAATTTCTGTCTATTTTTAGTAGAGACGGGGTTTCACTCTTGTTCAGGCTGGTCTCGAACACCTGACCTCAAGGGATCCTCCCGCCTCGGCCTCCCAGAGTGCTAGGATTACAGGCATGAGCCATCGTGCCAGGCCAGAAGCTTTTTTATTAATATAAAGAGGACTAAAAAAAAGCATAGACTGTTGCCACAAATAAGTTACTGAGCATATAGGCTAGGCAAGGCACTGAGCTAGGCCATTAAGCAATGAATATGCAATGAACCAAGTAAGATTCCCTACTCACATGGAGCTTACAGTTTCTGAGAACAGAAATAGATCTGCAAGAAATGTTCATGCAAACTATACTTTAATTATGATAAATGCCACAAAGGAGATCTAAAACAAGGTGCTAGATAGCTTTGACATAGGTGTGTGAGTTTAAGTAAAAAGACATTACCGTGCAAAATCTCAATATAATTGGGACGGTAAAAAGACAAACTGCTCTCTTACAATGAAATGGTTCCTTTAAAATATTACAAAGTCTGAAGGCTTACATTGTTAACATCTTATAAATACATAATTCTATTCATAATTTATATGTCCTAGAATAGATTTCTATGTCTTAAGTCTTCATTTTTGATCTTTTCAAAGCCATTCATTTTTCCATAAGACACACACATACAAATAATAAACCTAAGTATTTAAAAAGTCAAACCCTTATTGGGATTTAAGTCCAAGGTTCAAGGAACATTTAAATAATAAAAGCAAATTATACACTTATAAAAATAAAAAAGACAAAACTAATGACATTTATCAAATAACAAGGAAAGGACAAATGATTAAAATGCTACTTTTATTGATAACATGTAAAATACTTAGTTTTTTAAGTATGGAAATTGTGATGAATAGTCCAATTACTTGGTTTTTGCAAAGATACAAAAATGTCATAGGTTAGGAAGCTACAAAAGCAAAGTGCCAAAGTGAGTCATAATCCAATAAAAAATTGGCACCAAAAAAGGAATAGATCTAAAAATATGCTTACATAAGAATGATGTAAAGCTTCCATGATCTTAAATAATAAGATGTGTCAAAAATGTGTCTCAAGTCTCACACTAGCAACTAATAATTTTTATATTAAAATAACAGCAAATGTACAAAGTTTTGAACAGTCTTAAGTGAAAGATTCAAAAATCTAATATCTCTCCTGAGATTTACCTATGAGGTTTACCCGCATCTAATTTTTAAACATATAAATATATTCCCTTAATACTTTAAATAATAATAACCTATAGCACCCAACCCTATTCTCACTAGTCACTTTCAAACATCTTCCCTGTGTCCTGCAGTAATAGATTTCTTGACATTATAGTAAACCATACATCAGTCTTTTTGGAACAGGGTCCATATTTGGACACATGGAAGTTTAGATGAAAAGCCATTGATGGTGCCTGACAGTGTCATGCAATCTGAAGAATGAAAAACCCACAAATTCTAACAGACTCGGCTTCTCCTGACCCTTCCAAAAACCATCCTTAAAAGAGTGAACCAAAATATAAGTCATCTCATCACCATACATTTATTTGTTAAGCATCTAGTATGTTTAAGGTCTCCAGTATGTACGATAGGAACCAGAAAGCAAGATGAGTGGCTAAAATGCCAGAACAGGTGTAGGCTAATGCCTACCTTTACCAGGTTATTTTAAATTTTACAAAATTTACAAATATTATGATAAAATTTGTATACCTACTGTGTACTTCACTGTATACAGTAACTAGTAGTGGTAACTAGTGTCATTATTTAAAATCAAATTAGAGACACAGAATAAATACATAACAGGAAACACAACAGAACGAGCTGGCACTAAGTGCTACAGAGGCATAGAAAAGAAAGAGATGACCAAGCACCAGGATGAACTGAAGGCTTCATGGAGAGGGTAAGACAGACGGAGCCTACAAAGAAGGCTGGGGCTTAGGCAGGGAGAGGGAGGTGACAGAGCATAAAAGAGAAGCAAAGATAAAGCTAGAGAACTGGAGCCATAATACAGAAAACCAAGTATGAAATCAAATGATTAGGCAAAAATATGTAAGCAAATTATAACAGAACTAAATCATGGGCTAGAGAGAATAAATCTTGTACGAGTAGAACAAAACAGAACATCAAGTTCCAATGCCTAACCACAAATTTTTACTGGCTGTACCTTTTCTCTTTTGGAAAAAGTGTACTGGGACAATATTCTGTTAAGAAAATACAGCACCAATTCTCAAAATAGTAAAAAGATTGGTACAAATGTTACTATATTTCTATGACATAATTCTGATTATTAATTATACTTTCTTCAGAAGAATAGTAAGCAAATTGATGAACATTACTCAGAATGACCTAGAAATGAGGAAGAAACGCCATATTTCTTAATGGACTGATAATGTTTAACAAAACCTTTGTAAACAGAGGTTTACAAATAATCAGTTTACAAACAATGCTTAAGCTTCTTAAAGCCTCAGAAAAGGGACCAGTTACATGTATTTATGTAATACATTTAAATTTTAATAACCAAAATTGTTTAAATGATTCCTCAAAGGCTAAAAAGTTTATATCCTAACTGAAACTCAACTAGGAAAAACTACAACTAAACAGTCTAATTAACATACAGAATATGACATTGAGATTTTTATGACAGTTGTTATGTGAAAACTCAGTCTTCATTTATTTAAGAGGAGGAAAGAAACAGAACAAAAGAAATATTGTAACTGCTTTGGGGACTTTTTATCACGCCGCTCCTGAAACACACATCCAATCGTGCCATTTTATGCCAAGAAAGTTTATTTTTTTCCCTCAATATACAATACGAAATACTCTCTAATATGCTCTAAACTCAACTCGATTATAAATTTGAGATAAATTTAACTGTATTATTAAAATATAACTTTAAAGCCTCTCAAAACATTTTTAAAAGATACCTCTAAATATACAAAGAAATAATCTTTTGGCTTACTTGAAAAGCTAAATTATACAGAAGTAAAGCCTTTAAAAGAATAAATAAGTAGCAACTTTTACAAATCTTTAAGTTAAAAAATGGCACTTATTTGGGGGCCTGCTGGGAAAATGTCTAATTCTCTTACTCCCCGTGTGGGGGCAGGTTGAAGCCATCATGGCAAATGCACACTCCAGCCTGCCAGCGCCTCCCCGAACCTGAAGTGCAGTAGCAGGCTCTGGAACAAAGAACGTGTAACTTGATCTTTCCTTCTCTCCTCCTTCACAACAAGTCAGAAAGTAATCTAACCTCTCAAAATGGCATCTTTGTTCTACTTAGGGAGAAGAGATCGATTCGCTATTATAGCGTAAGGGAAAAACAAATCAAATCACTTCTTAAAAATGATTTTTGCTTAACATATAGTAATATTTTTGCATCATACTTAGACAAGCCAATTATAAATGAAGACTTCACTACTTGAGTAAAATGTCTGCTACCCAACATTAAAAATGCAGCTCAAGTTTTAAGAACAATCAGTCTTACTAATACAAGGTGGACTTAATTTATTTTGTTTCTACAACAAAGACAGTAAGTAGCTCCCAAGAAGTCTTCAGAAGAGAAATAGTTAAGAATAAAAATAATCTAGATAAACTTGAATTTTAAATCGTAATAGCTTAAAAGAATCATGCAAGTTAGGTACTTATAATTCTCATATTATCTTTTCATTTACCCTAATTTAATAAAGGAAAAAGTGAGTCTGGAAATCTGGAAAAGAACAATAGAAACCTGAAAAAAAGATTTGCTAGGGACACGAAAGGGTGTATTGAATTTTCTCACCAGTTACATAAATTTTAAAATGCATTCTAAAATTAATACCAACAAAATTTTATATAATTTTTATACATTTCAAGGCACTTCTACATTCATGACCTAATTCGATCCTCACAATAAGCACTGAGTTAGGTGAATCACATATTTGCTCAATTAAGCCAGACACAAAGAGTTTGGTGAAAGCCTCCTCACTCCAGTTTATAGCTCCAAATTATTAATTCTATTTCAGTACAGACTGGTAAGCATTACTGTCCCTACTTTATCAAAGAAACAAGTGCTGAGACTTAAGTAACTTGCCTAAAATCACAGTGCTGATACACAGCAGAACAAGAGTCAATCCAGGTTTTATCCCCTAACCACAACTGAAGTCCTTACCTTTATCAAAATAAACAGATAAAATTAACAGTTTAAAGTTACATAGCTGACTAAAAACCAACTGTTGCAGCAGAATAACGGCCCCTGCAAAGACATCCACATCCTAATCCCTGGAACCTGTGAATATGACACTTAAATGGCAAAGGGGACTTTGCAGATGTGACGATGGGCAAAAATTGGAGATGGGGAGATGATCCTGGATTATCCCAGTGGACCCAATCTAATCACATGACTCCTCAAAAGCAGAGAACCTTTCCCAGCTGTGGTAAGGAAGAGAAAGAGATGACAAAAGGTCAGAAGTGAGACCTGTTGACTTTGAGGATGAGCAGGAAGAGGGGCAGGCATGAGCGAAGGAAGGTAGCCGACCTCTAGAACTGGAAAAGGTAAAGAATCAGACCCAACAGCTTCCACAAAGAAACACCGCCCTGCAGACACCTTGATTTTAGCCTGGTGAGACCTATGCTGACCTCCAGAACTGGAAGATAACACACGTGTGTGCTCTTCAAACCGTAAGTTCATGGCAATTTGTTACAGCAGCAATAGAAAAATCAACACACCAACTATGCAACATGACAGTTCTGTACTTTAAATTAAGTGACTACCATCTTAAACCACTAAAAAAACTGTCAGTGAGCAAATATGTAATCAGAAAATGAGAAATCCTTTCCCCTGTATAGATGAAATAAAAATACAGGTACCCTTCACTATTCGACTCAATGTGATCTTGTTGCTTAATGGTATCTTGGCCCAATGCTATACTTTTTTAATTCTTCCTCTTCTCCTAACAAGTCAACTGAAATTCCAAAACACACACCCAACTAACTTTCTTTTGTCCTTGTCTACACCATGGTGTGTGTGTGTGTGTGTGTGTGTGTGTGTGTGTGCGCGTGTGTGTGTGTGTATAAATCAGCAGGATGATCAAAGGACACAGAATAGCTGAAGGAAAGATGGCAGTGATGACTAGAAAAGAATGGGATCATTAAGTACAGGTGACAGAAGGCTTAGAATTAGAAGGAAACAGGGCAGTGAGCTATTGAACAGAATGTGGAATACTGACTATAGTTCAAGAATGTATGTCAAGGAACTGTGCTAGATATAACAACAAATAAGTTAGTCCTTGATTTAGGTACTGTTATAATCATTTACGTATGGGGAAACTGAGCACAAAACAATCATATAACTTACCAAAGTCACTAAAATGTCACTCTTAAATCTGTTTAACAGAATACAAATACCATTGTGATCTGACACCCACCATGACCCATTTTAAAATGAAAATTTCACATCATTTTTTCTCCTTAAATCCCTATTTCCATTAAATTTGCCCCACATATAATAATTTCTAATGCTTCAAAGTCTTAATCATTTAGTCATATATATCTGAAAAAAATGGGAATTTTAAAAAATATCCTTTGACCATAAATAAGCTTTCAAGTGTTTAAAAATTATTTGGAATTCAATTACCATAACAATTATGAGCAGCACACAACTGATTTAAATGACAATTATAGATTTGATAAGTAATTAACATTAAAGGTAAAAATTTTACCAGAAATGTATCTCTTAATAAGATGAATAAGGCTTTTTTCCAACTAGTTCATGTGTCTCTTTGAATAATTATTACTGAGACATGATTCAGCAAACTTATTTCTACTTTTCTGTGTGCATGTTTTTTAAAGAAAGCACTGAAAAATCTTATTCCTATAAACAGGTAAAAGGGAATGAAAGGAATTTTGTCAGTTGGGTCATACAACTTGTAAAATTCTTTCTGAGTTCATCTGTTAAAAAAATCCCATAGCGATTTACCACCAAAAATATTTTCAATGATTTACCAGTTAACA
>RJWJ010016966.1:23108-33829 GCA_004363605.1 Indri indri
CTCTTTTAAAGTATACAATTCAGTGGCTATCAGCATATTCACGAAGTTATATAACCAGCACCACTATCTAATTCCAAAATATTTTCATCACCCTAAAAAAAAAAACCCAACAGTCATACCCATCCATGTCCCCAGTCTACTCATCTACTTTCTTTCTCTATGGATTTGCCTTTTCTTTTCTTTTCTTTTTTTTTTTTTTTGAGACAGAGTCTGGCTCTGTTGCCCAGGCTATAGTGCCATGGCGTCAGCCTAGCTCACAGCAACCTCAAACTCCTGGGCTCAAGCGATCCTCCTGCCTCAGCCTCCCAAGTAGCTGGGACTACAGGCATGCGCCACTATGCCCGGCTAATTTTTTCTATATATTTTTAGTTGTCCGATTAATTTCTTTCTATTTTTTAGTAGAGACAGGGTCTCGCTCTTGCTCAGGCTTGGTCTCGAACTCCTGACCTTGAGCGATCCACCCACCTCGGCCTCCCAGAGTGCTAGGATTACACGCGTGAGCCACCACGCCCGGCCATGGATTTGCCTTTTCTTGACATTTCATTAAAAATGGTAAAATACGTGATCTTTTGTGACTTTCACTGTGCATAATGTTTTCAAAATTCATCCATGTTGTAGCATGAGTCAGTACTTCATTTTCTTTTCATGGGTGAATGATATTCCATTGCATAGCTAGACCATATTTTGTTCACCTGCTTATTAGCTGATGGACATCTGGTTTGTTTCCACCAGTTGGCTATTATGAATAATGCTGCTGTGAACTTCCATATACAAGTTTTTGTGTGAATGTATTTTTTAATTCTCCTAGGTATGTACCTAGGAGTGGAATTGCTGGATAATATGTAAACTGTTTAACTTTTGAAGAACTGCTAGTCTGTTTTCCAAAGCAGCTGTACCATTTTACATTCCCACCAGCAGCGTATGAAGGTCCCATTTCTCCACATCCTCACCAACGATTCTTATTACCTATCTTTTTTATTACAGGCACCCTAGTGGGTGTGCAGTAGTCTCTCATTGTGGTTTTGATTTGCATTTCTCTAATGACTAATGATACCCTCATGAGCTTATCAGCCACTTGTACATCTTCTTTGGAGAGATACCCATTCAAATCCTTTGCCCATTTTTAAATTGGATTATTTGGCTTTTTAGGTTAGTTGTAAGTGTTCTTCATGTATTCTAGACACAAGCTGCTTTTCAGATGTATGATTTACAAAGAGTTTCTCCCATTCTGTGGATTGTCTTTTCATTCTGCTGATAGTGTCCTTTGATGCACACAGGTTTTTAATTTTGATAAAGTCTGATTTATCTTTATTCTCTGATTATGCTTCTGATGTCATACTGAAGAAATCATTGTCTAATCCAAGACAAAGATTCATACCTAAGAGTTTTAAGGTTCTAGCTCTTATATTTAGGTCTTTGATCCTAATGTGAGTTCATTTTTACATATGGTGTGAGGCAAAGGCCCAACTTCATTCTTTTGCAATTGAATATCCAGTTGTTCCAGCACCATTCTTTTGGTGTCTTGGAATTGTCTTTCTACCCTGTTTATCCCTGAGGTTTTTCCACAAAAGGACAAGTACATCATGGTAAGAGTAGGGTCAGGGGAAGAGTTATGCCATCCTTTTTTAATAATGGAAAAGGCTGTGGTAGAAAGGAATGTGGAAAAAGGGAAATCGTTCAAAACACTGGTTCAGAGGATGATCAATTTCAGGAAAGAGCCTATGTGGAAGTTTAAATTTAGGATTTGGAAACTGATTCACTTGAAACTATCCATGCGCTTATGTACCTCCAGGAGTCTGAGTTTCCACTTCAGTCCAAGACCGATGTTTGGATACTGCTCTACACTACTACCTCCTAAATTCATAGGGGGCAGGGTGGGGATGGCGTATCATTTGTGAACAATTTTTTACATTTCAATTGCGTGAATAATAAAATGAGAGAGGGCCTAGGATGAAGTTGATGAAAAGATGATGCCTACAGGTTTTCAGCCCACATTATTTAGCCAAATAGAAAAGTTCATTTCCATACCATTTTACAAGAAACATATCTGATTCAATGTATGATTTAACAAAATGGAATTATTTTTTAAATTGTATTTTATTTACCTTGAGACAAAGAATTGCTATCTTGCCCAGGCTGGTCTTGAACTCCTGGGCTCAAGAAATCCTTCTACCTCAGCCTCCCAAGTAGCTGGACTACAAGCACAAACCACTGTACCTGGTTTATTTTATAGGGTACATTTAGTTATAGATTATTAAGTATGAAATGTCCGATTTCCTGAAATACTAAGTTTGACAGTTGATATCTCTGATTTCACTTTGATATATATTTTTTTTTATTGTAAAGGTACATCCTCATTCTTTCAAACACACATTTTGGCTTGTGATTATCTTTCGATTTTTTTAAGAGCAATTTTTGTGAAACCACGGATAAGTCAAAATTTTGTATTATTTTTGAATATGAGTTCTGTCATGGAACCAATGCAGCACAGACAGCTCGAAATATCAACGAAGTGTTGGGGAAGAATGTGGCTAATGAATGCACAGAAGGTGGATGGTTTGAGAAGTTCCATTCTGGTGATCTTAATCTTGAAAATGGTCAAGACCAGTCTGAGCAAGAGCAAGACGCCCCCCGTCTCTACTAAAAACAGAAAAAATTAGCCAGGTGTGGTGATGCACACCTGTAATTCCAGCTACTCGGGACGCTGAGGCAGGAGGATTGCTTGAGCCCAGGAGTCTGAGGTTGCTGTAAGCTAGGCTGATGCCATGGCACTCTAGCCCAAGTGACAGAGCGAGATTCTGTCTCAAAAAAAACAGACAAGAGAAGAGAAAAGAAAAGAAAAAGAGCCACATGGGTGACTTGAGACGACCAAGGTGGATGATGATGAGTTGAAAGCTATAGCTGAAGCAAATCCATCTCAACTCACATATGAATTAGCAGCAAGGTTTTACGTTACCATTCCAACAATATTAGACCATTTGCAACAAATCGGCAAGGTAAAGAAGTTGGATAGACGGATTGTTTCTTCATATTACTATACATATGTCTGCCAGTTCAACAGGTGACTTAAGGATTATTTTATTTCCCAAGTCTTTAAGTAGGAGTACATACAGACAGCATTTCTGCACGTGATGATTTTACTATTTCTGCCTTTTACTCCTAATCTAAGTACTCAGCCTACAAATCTGTCTTTTATTTTAGACTGAAACTTCCTCCTGGTTGGTCATATATTTCGTAATCCACTGTTAACCTCTACGTTAGATACACCTTATTGCTTTTTTTCTCTACGTTAAATATACCTTATTGCTTTTTACTATGTAAAAGTTAATTCTTTTTCAAACTAAAAATCAAGCATCTAAACATTAATTAGTGACCCTCTTCTTTACTAGTGTGTTGTTCTGGTTTATTAAATGCTAAATTTAAAGTCTGACTCTGTTTCTGTACTCATATTCAATTTATTTAATCTATTTTTTTAAATCCAGTATGAAGTATTCTACTTCACACAGTTGTACCCTGAATTGAAATAACACATATTTTAAAAGGGTGTGAAATCCATAATGCAAACATTACATGGTAATTTCATTTATGTTAAACCCTGATATAACTCTCTCAACGATAAAGATGACATTTCAATCAATTAAAAATGCATATTGAATAGTGTTGACAAACTAGCTAGCCTGCTGATTTAAAGGAGAAAAAAGTTCTATATCTCATACTTTAGATCAAAAATAAGTAGATTGATAAGATATTTAAAGCAAAATAACACAGTTTTGGTTTGGTTTTTAATATTCTTGGACAAGGAAAGGCCATTCTAAGCATGACACATCAAGTTACTGAAGGAAGAATAAGTTCCTTTTAGAGAAAACGGCATTTCAATGGCCTACTAGACATCCAAGTGGAATATAAGTCCACATTTCCAAGAAGGGGATCGAGTGGCACAGTAAAATTTGGGCATCATCAAAATTTGAAACATAATTGGTTTCAACGTCATCAGGTCAGGTAAGATCAACGAAAGTATGAGTATGGCTAAAAGGAGGTATAAGGAGTGAGTCCTGAAGGTATTCCATGAAAAAAAAAGACTGAGATGGAGAATTTCTTGGTATGCTGTCCTGGAAGCAAGTGAAGAAAGTATTTCAAGGAGGGAATAAATATTCATCTGTATCAAATACTGTTAATTAATAGGTCAAATAATTCAGAGATGAGAAAGGCAGAGTCATGGGTGACCTTCACAGTAACAGTTTTAGGCAGGGTCTGAGAGTGAAAGCCTAATTTGAGATACTGGGATGAGAAAAATTGGAAACAAAATACAGACACTTCTTTGGGGAAGGAGGAGGAAGGAGGAGAAAGGAACAGAGAGGAGGAGGAAGGAGGAAGGAAGAGGAAAGAGGAGGGAGGAAGAAGGAGGAAGAAAAATGGAGCAACAGTTAGAGGGGAAAGTAGAGTCAAGAGAAGCTTTGTTGTTTTTTAAGACGAGAGAAATAAGGCCAGGCCGGGTGGCTCATGCCTGTAATCCCAGCACTTTGGAGGGCTGAGGCAAGAGGATCGCTTGAGTCCAGAAGTTTGAGGCTGCCGTGAGCGGTGACTGTGCCGCTGCACTCCAGCCTGGGCAACACCATGAGATCTTGTCTCAAAAAAAAATTTAATCATGTGAGAGAAATAATAATAACATTGGTATGTTGATGAGAACGATCCTGCAGAGTGTAGGAGAAAAGGGATGGAATTAGAGCACAGTGGAGGTTTTGGGCCTTGCCAGAAGCATGGTCAATTCATTCCATTATAATAGACAGAAATGAGAATACATGAAACATGGACACAGACAGACAGATGTACTTGCAGCTTTATAGATATTTTCTTCTTATGGCATTTACTTTTTCATTGAGATGAAAAGCAAAGTTGTGTGCTGACAGTAAAGATGAGAGAGGTGACGGTGGATGATTGAGAAGGTATAAAAGATCACCTCAGCCGGGCGCGGTGGCTCACGCCTGTAATCCTAGCTCTCTGGGAGGCCGAGGCGGGCGGATAGTCCTGAGCTCAGGAGTTCCAGACCAGCCTGAGCAAGAGCGAGACCCCGTCTCTACCAAAAATAGAAAGAAATTAATTGGACAGCTAAAAATATATATATAGAAAAAAAATTAGCCAGGCATGGTGGCGCATGCCTGTAGTCCCAGCTACTTGGGAGGCTGAGGCAGTAGGATTGCTCGAGCCCAGGAGTTTGAGGTTGCTGTGAGCTAGGCTGATGCCACGGCACTCGCCCCAGGCAAGAGAGTGAGACTCTGTCTCAAAAAATAAATAAATAAATAAATAAATAAATAAAAGATCACCTCAGTCAGACTAGAGAGTAAATGGACTGGGAACTCTTGCTGAGAAGCATTAAGGGGCTCACCTGACCTTAGTGGTCATTAATTGGAGGTAAGAACAAATCAGCAGTTAATTATCCAGCCACTTGCAGCTGTGAAAGTGCAAATGCAGAATCAGAGCACCCAAATACATATGAGACAAACACTGACAGAATTGAAAGAAACAGACGGTAAATGACAGTAATAGGAGGTTTCGATACCCCCACTTTAAAAAATGGATAGAATAATGCATAGAAGATCAGTAAGTAAACAGAACTTGAACACTCTAGACTAATTGGAACTAACAGACATATACAGAACACTCCACCCAACACAGGCAGGATATACATTCTTCTAAAGTACACATGGAACATTCCCCAGGATAGATCACATGTTAGACCACAGAACAATCTTAAAAAATTTGAGAAGATTAAAATCATACCAAGTATCTCTTCTGACCACAATGGAATGAAACTAGAAATCAAAAGCAGTAGGAAAACTAGAAAATTCACAAATATGTGGAAATTAAACAACACACTTTTGAACTAATCGCTCGAAGAAAAAAATCACAATGCAAATCAGAAAATATCTTGAGACAAATGGAAACAAAAACACAACATTCCAAAACTTAAGGAACAGTGAAAAGATAACAGGATCAATGGGTTCTAGGTCCCATGACGTAAGAGAATTGTTGGTACTGGAAGTTGTGAGATGAAAAAATGAGAAGTGATGATCAGAGCAGAATGCTTGAAATTGGAATTATGGAGGGGGTTACAGTTATTATAATTTTTAAATTATTATCTATAACAGACCTGGGGTATGACCATGGGTGGCTCATGGAAGATGGAGGACACTGAAGGACAAGAAACTAAGAGGCCAGGAAGGCAGCAGAAGAATTGCCTACCTGGATGTTGACATCGCCAAGAATTAGAATAAATACCGGAGAAAGTGAGCCATATAATATAAACTATTTAGGGAATAAGGGGGTAATAAGCCAAGGTTCCATGGAAAACTGCAAGGAGGTATTATCTGATGACACGAGACTGAAAATCATGTTTTTTGTCTGATGTTCAGGAAGGTGGGAGGGAGGATGATCTGGAAGCAGCAAAGGGGGCAAAGGATAACCTACCTCCGGGCCCAAAGGAAAAAGGGTCTGCAAGAGAAAATTCCCCCTTTTGGGTGGGCTGCAAAAGAATTAGCGTCCTCAAGTATAAACCATGTTTCAGTTGCAGGGGGTCTTAATCAGGGGCCCATGTCCTCACAGAATTCAAAATCTGACCAGGCACCGTGGCTCACGCATGTACTTTGGGAGGCTGAGGTGGGAGGATTACTTGAGCTCAGGAGTTAGAGACCAGCATGAGCAAGAGAGACCCCATCTCTACCAAAAATAGAAAAAATTAGCTGGGCGACCAAAATCAGAAAAAAATTAGCCTGGCATTATGGTGCACACCTGTCATCCCAGCTACTTGGGAGGCTGAGGCAGGAGGATTGATTGAGCCCAGGAGTTTGAGGTTGCTGTGAGCTAGGCTGATGCCATGGCACTGTAGCCCAGACAACAGAGAAAGACTTTGTCTCAAAAATAAAATAAAATAAAATAAAATAAAATAAAATAAAATAAAATAAATCAGAATCCATGAACTTAGGCAGGAAAAAAAATTACATCTTTAGTTTTACAAACCTTAAGCTGAACTTTAAATTTTTCTTTAATTATGAGAGTAGACAGGACGCACAGTAGTATTATCTGTGACTTTGCAACCAAAATAAATTAGATATTCTCATCAAATTACCTGTTACAGATAACTCAAAGTCTTATTTATGTTCATCACTATTTAAAAATTAGGACAGTTGTTAAAACCCACCACTGGGTTATTTAATGAGTTAATAAAAGAACATACTATTATATCTAAAAATTTCTTAATTACTTTAATAGCCGTATTTCAATATAATTGGTTTCTTTCGTAATCTTGTGTATTTTATTTTACCCATTTAAAAACATCAGTCTGAGAAGGGATACAGAGGTTGCCCAAAAAAGTTAAGAATCCTTGAGAAGGAGAAAGTGAATATAATGTTCAGAAAGAGGAACACGGGAGGTTCCAAGACAGGGAGAATAGTGGGGGAAAAGGGTTTGCCAAGGCAATAACACTGAGCCAGAGAGGAAAGAGGCCCAGTGTCAGGTGAAAAAAAAAAAGGAGGGAGGCAGAGAAAATGTTAAGCAAGAAAAAGGCAAGCTGCAATGCGGGATGTGTTACAGCATCTGTATAAAGCACCAAAAAAATGGATATATGCTTTTGTACTTGGACAAAAAGTCTTAGGAGGATATGTAAAGCAGCCACAGTGGTTACCAACAAGAAGTAAGCGAGAAGGACCGCAAGGAGAGAATGGGGAAGAATGAAGTTCATTTTTCTGGGAAAAAATCACCTAGTTACTCTCAGAGGGATCCTTTTTCTATCTTCCTTAGTATATTCGTGGGTACTCTTGAAGGATACTAAGGGTGAGGCCTCAGGCTCTCCAGGAAACTCAATGATACATTCTTTCAGGGAATGCTGTCAAAAAAATGACATTTTTAAAATAGGGTGAGATGGGCATCACAGTGAATGGATTGGTTCTCTGGGACTGTCACGAAGCAGTAAGTCTTGTGTTAGCCCATCAAAACATTTGACTTTTGCATCGCGGTAAGTGGGAAATTGGAATCCTCATCAACAGCACTTCCCTCATTATTGAAAGCGTGTCTGGGACAGGAAACTGCCCACTAGGCCAAGTATTAATAGGCACATCTTATCAAGTGTAACAAACACTGACGGCACTTTTCAACTTGAACAGCTACTGATGGTGTATAGGGAACCTACTAATTTCTTTGTTTACTACCAGTATACAGCCAACTTACTGAACTCATTTATTAGTTTGTCGATTGATTTCCTTGCCTTTTCTAGGTAGGTTACATACTGTGCAGAGAGTACAGGCAGAGTACACGTTTTACTTGCCCCTCAAAGTACTTATACCCTTTTTCATTTAGCCTCTCTTATTCCATTGGCTGGGGCCTCCGGCATTAATAGCATTAAAAGTGAGTTCTTAGTATTGTTCTTTCTTTTATGGAAAATATTTTAACCAGTTGGCTTTGCTATATGTTTTAGGTAGGTTTACCCTTTATCAGGTTGAGGAAGTTTCCTTCTTTTCTTAAACCTAGTCTATCAGAAATGGTTACTCAATCAGAAATGATTACTCAATTTCATCTAATATCTTTTTTGTCACTAATTGAGATGACCATATTCTCTTCCCCCTTTATTAATTTACTGTAAATGACACTAATATATTTCCTAAGATCAAATCATCCATGAATCCCTGGGCTAGCTTTATGCTATAGTTTTAATACACTGACTCAATTTGCTAGCATTTTACTTTGGATTTTACAAGTAGGTGGAAAGTGAGAATAGCCTATGGTTTTCTTTTTCTGTGCTATCCTTGTCTGATTTTGCTATTAATAGTAGGGCTAGGGCTAGCTAGCTTCAAAGAGTATCTTCTCTTTTACATTTTTTTCCTTTCCTTTGAAAATCTATATAATAACAATACATTCTTTTTCAAGTCTTAAAAAACATCTGGTCCTCTAAAGGAGTATATCTGTGACAATTTTTTCACCAGCTACTGGGTTATCAAGCTTTTCCATTTCTTCTGACAATTGAGGCTTTGGCCCACGGTCCAAGACCATCCTTGAATACTGACAAAGAGGAAAGCAATGACAGATTTACAACAGCATCACACCCTTTACGTTATCACTGAATATCCCTTGATGTGTAAATTTAATAAATACTGATTCAGTGCTGAAGATATAAATAGAACATCTAAATTTAATTCAAAAAAGTGATCTATTTTCAAAAGAGAATTTTTATAATTCCTAGGAAATGGGAACAATTCATTTAAAGATGAATTAAAAACACATTGTACAACAATGTACACATAATTAATGATACGAATATACACTCAGTTTATTTAGGATATGTTTTTTCTTTCAAAGTTCCTTTTGCTATTTCTACAACAGAACCTATAAATAGAAAATGCACAGCTGCCTAGCAGATGTATAATTTCAGTGTTTAGATTCCATTCTTTCTAGCTTCATTCTGCTAGAGGTTTTGGATTTTCTATTTCCATCTGGTTTTTGACCTCCCTCAGTTTAGTTTCTACCTCCCCACATGCATTATTACAGAAAAGTATATCAAACCTGAAACACATTAACTTTTTTTTTAAAGCTTAAAAGTTGCAAGGTTAAAAAAGAAAGGAAGAATATACAGGGGAAAAAAAAGATGAGGTAACTGGAATAAGACAGCCAAATTTTCAGAACTTTCTGTTTAGACAACTCCCTCACCTTAATTTCAATTTTCTTGTATTTCAGGTTCAGACATTCGGGTATAATGCACAAATGGAACTTCAGCTTTACTCACCTTATTTGCACAAACTCTTAAGTTATGGTAGAAAAACTTAGATTTAAAAAAAAAAACTTACAACGTATATCTGAAAACGTTTACAGATGTTATCTTTGAGTGGTATGAATATGGAGGATTTTTACTTTTTTCTCAGGGCTTTTTGTGTTTCAAATTTGTTCTGTTAGCATTATTTTTGTAATCAGGAGGGAAAAAAGACTTTTGAAGAGAAACTTTCAAGAAAGGGGATTATTTTTAGATGTCTACATGCCGTAACTAATTATGTTTAAACAATTTTTATAGCACAAAAGCAATTTAATAACATACCAGATTAGTATTCAGCACCATTAACAGTAAAGAGCAGGTTTCATTTCTCAATCTATTTGACTCCAAAAACTACCCCACAGATGGGCCTATTCACTTTCATTTTCAATTGATGTTGCAGTGTTTTTCATCTTTTTTTCTTCTTGTTCTCTCACAGGGTAGATTTCAAATGTATTAAAAAACACAAATTACACAATTACATTATACAAACATCTACCCAATTTCGAATATTTTAATTATACTCATGGTGAAGCTGTGAAAAACGGCTCGTCTGTGTGACCACATCAATTAAACATGCGTCCATCTCAGATATGAGAAAAAACAAAGCACTAATTTTTGTTTTTTCCTTTGAGACAGTGTCTCACTCTGTGTCACCCAGGCTACAATGCAGTGGCATCATCACAGCTCCCTGTAACCTCAAACTCCTGGGCTTAAGCGATCCTCCTGCCCCAGTCTCCTGGGTAGCTGGGACTACAGGCATGCCACCAGGCCTGGCTAATTTTTCTATTTTTTGTAGACACTGGGTCTCACTCCTGCTCAGGCTAAAGCACTAATTAAAAAAAAAAAAAAAAAAAAAGGGAAGGATTTTTGGTTAAATACTTTAAAAACAACTATATTCCACTGACCTTCTTTTAAAATTGTTTGAGAT